>JAOBRG010362705.1:0-12460 GCA_027574985.1 Umimayanthus nakama | reverse complement strand
TTCAAAGGCAGAGCCTGTTATTATTCGGTAGGCATTTCTCGGCATTTATGAGGAGAACATTGGTGGCAGCTTGTTAATTAACCTCACCGAGACCTATTACCAGTGCGTTGAGAACGACACATAATCATACATGTAGCAAGTGCAGTTTCGCATCTCTAAAATGTGAACCAGTTCTGTGTTAGTTTTGTCCGAGGCATTATGCAGGGGATTTATTAACTTTTGAAGTAGAAGAGTACTGAAGATAAAGTCGGCGGGTACCAAACAATTGTGATATTGAATAGTGTATATTAAAACAGTGAGCGTTGAAGTTTAAAGCTACTTTATACTGTACTAAGGAATAAGTGGGTAGGTTCCATCAGTAAAGTTTTGATAAATGGATATTTCTAGTGTTTGGAACATATCCCAATACAAGGAGTTGAACACTTTCACCTTTTACGAGACTGACTGGATTTTTCAAAAATCGCCATTCGGTCAGTCGTATAAAGACGTTCAATCACGGCTTAATCCTATTGAAGCAGAAAGGCTTCGGTTTCGGAGATCAATGTTCTCCCAAGTGAGGCACAGTAGAAGGAGATAAAATTGTAGTTCCGGTAGTTCAAAAACTTTGAAAATCAGTAGGGGAGTCCGGGGAGCAAATTTTGCTAATTTTTAACCCTTATATCTACAGATCCTGCCATTTTCAGAGCACTTTAGTAGGCGAAAGGAACTTAAATTAGTTTCTCAAACAGCCTTATTCAATTATTTTTACTTCATAATTTTCAGTAGTATTACAAGTAAGGCCAACAAAAGCAATATTATTGACAAGACACTGAAGACACTGAAGTTGAACAGTACTAACAGTTACAAAACTGCAGAAAACAAGGTTTGTCACTCAGATTCTATCGTAATCCATCAGTTTTTTCAATCATCACTATGTATATCCAGTTAAAAATAAAAGTGAACAGCACAAAAATGAAGTGCTGAAAACATACAAGTAAACATCAACAACAACAACAACAGAGTTGAACACTTGAAAAGGTAGCTCAATGTCACAGAGATTCCAACCCTCCCCTTTTAGCCGGAAACCTGCCGTTTCAGGGGTCGTTTCCAATCTGTCCTCCCGCTTTCGCTTCAAAACCTCCCCTTTTTTTGTTTTCTTCGAAAAAGAGTCAAATTGGTTATCCTTATTCTCTGAAATCGAGAAAAAGTTCAACTTGAAACACCAGCTTGTTACAGCAGCTAAAAAAACTGTGAAAATTTGAGACAGGTTACATTCGTTGCGGACTTTAAAAACGACCAAACGTGAAAGCAGTGTAGTATAAAAGTTAATCCTATTGAGCTGAAGCAACACAAATGTTGAGACGAAAAGCTTCAGAACACCCAGGTGACAAACATATTTCACTTGTACCGCAGCATAACCCTGATTGTAGTCACCTCAGATGACAAACATGACTGTTTTGCTTGTGTGTGTGTGTGTGTGTGTGTTCTGCCTAGAGGCAGGTCCATCACTACAGTTCCCTCTCTCAAGCTTTTCTTTTAACTGATTGATGCGAGCTGCCATTCTTGATTCCGTCCAGTACTTCCGCTCTTGGTCTCCAAGGAGGCCTTCTTCTTTCCACTCTTCCCTCTTTTATAAGAGAGGGAAGATCACCGTGACGCAATGTGTGTCCCAGCCAAGCTCTTTGTCTCTTGTCAATGGTGGACATAATGGACCTCTCCTCTTCCACACGCCGAAGTACCTCAATCTTCATTGCTGACTTTGTCTGACCAGGAGATGTCCGGGATATTTCTCCAGAGCCACGTTTCACAGCTTTCTAGCCTTTGTATATCATCTTTTCTTAATGCCCACGACTCTGCACCATACAGCAGTGTGTTCCAGATTACAGTCTTAACAATTCTTTTCTTTAGGTTGAGTCTGAAAGATTTTGTTAATAGTTCTTTCCCGTTTGAGAAGGCTTTCTTTGCCTTGGCTATTCTCGATCTAATATCTTTCTTACAGTGCCCGTCCTGTGTCACTAGGCTGCCAAGATAACTGAAATGAGTCACTTGGCTTAACTGTTCACCATCAAGCAAGACCACAAACTCCTCGCCAGGTCTCTTGCTGATTTTCATAACTATGTTCTTCTTTATATTGATCTTCATCCCATACTCTGCTGCAGTTTCCTGCATTTTATCCATCATAAGCTGAAGTCCTTCAACGGAGCTGGCTACTGTTGCCTGATCATCTGCGTATCGCACCATTTTGATGAGGTGGCCTCCCACGCGGATACCTTTGCTTCTATTCCAGCATACACTGTAACTCTGATAAATTGGAGTTGCCTCAGATGACAAACATGTTTTGCTTGTACTGTAGCATAACCGTGATTGTAGTCGCCTCAGATGATAAACATGTTTGCTTGTACTGCAGCATAACCCTGATGTAGTCGCCTCAGATGACAAACATGTTTTGCTTGTACTGCAGCACAACCGTGATAAATTGTAGTTGCCTCAGTTGATAAACATGTTTTGCTTGTACTGTAGCATAACCCTGATGTAGTCGCCTTAGATGACAAACATGTTTTGCTTGTACTGTAGCATAACCCTGATGTAGTCGCCTTAGATGACAAACATGTTTTGCTTCTACTCCAGCATAACTCTGATTATTTTGTAGTTGCCACAGATGATAAACATGTTTTGCTTGTACTGTAGCATAACCCTGATTGGAGTCGCCTTAGATGACAAACATGTTTTGCTTGTACTGTAGCATAACCCTGATGTAGTCGCCTCAGATGACAAACATATTTTACTTCTACTCCAGCATAACCCTGACTGTAGTCACCTCAGGTGACAAACATGTTTCATTTGTACTGCAGCATAACCCTGATTGTAGTCACCTCAGATGACAAACTTGTTTTGCTTGTACTGCAGCATAACCGTTATTGTAGTCGCTTCAGATAACAAACATGTTTTGCTTCTACTCCAGCATAACCCTGACTGTCGCTGTATGACATATTTGTTTTGTTTTGGCAGGACATTCATGCAGGTTGAAGTTGACGGTGAACTTGCCGTCAATACACTGCGTTTAGGCCTTTTCGAGGAGACGCAGCTGTTGGTCAGTCACTCAGTGGTCTGAGTCTGAAAGATTGGAGTCATACTGCGAGAAGATGGCCGACAGTAGTCGCGTCCCATTTGAAAGTGTTTTTAAAAGAGAAAAAACCAACCAAACCAAACAGTGGCATGATATTGCTGAACAACTTGAAGCTTTAACCGCCGAATTGAAGGATATGAGCCGCGGCGCTTGTGAGAAGGAAGCTTGGATATCGATTCGTGTCGCTTACGAAAGTTTGAGATACGTGTTGCTAAAGGAGCAGTTAATAAACTGATATGGGAAAGAAATATTGGGATACGGAAAATCAAACTCCACCAAAACGTATGAAACAGAAGCTATCAATATCTAATTAAATTTCACGATTTTATGGCAGATTCCTGGCTTCCCATTGGTTGATTTTAGTGATTCCTGGTTTCTCATTGGCTAATTCTGAATTGACTTCTGGCTTCCCATTCCAGGCTGACGATGACGTCAACCCATCCCGCTTGCGAGGCAAGCAAGAAACTGTACAAAGGCCACGTCCGATGTATTGGAGCTCATACTGCAAGAAGATGGCCGATAGTAGTCCCAATTGCGTTACATTTGAGAAGAAAAAGGCCCACCAAAAACGGCAACGCCAAGGTGGTCAACATCAGGAACTTAGTCAACGCTTACAACAACACCAAGAACTTCCCTTGATGGACTCAATGCCCAAGAAGAAAAAGAGGTCACAAGTGAAGCATACCGAGGGATCACAGGTGCTGAATACCCTTGGATCCACCCGTCCTTCACAGACGGATGTTCCACCTGTTCTTTCACCGTTGAGACCGTCGCCATTACCCTACAACACCCCCACTGATCTTCCGAGTTCTATTGAAGAACTTTTGGCCCAAGTACCAGATTACAAAGAAGTGCCACCACCACCACCATCTCAAGAAGAAATCGTGATGGTAGAAGAAAAAAAAGAGGAGGGTTTTGGATGGAATCTACCATCACGTCTATCCAATTGGCGCGACCAACCTCGCAAGAAAGGAGTGCCTTATGTCGGTTTATTTGGTAGAAATCCAATTCATGTCTATAATGAAGACGAGGAGCAAAAGGAGAAGGTCAAATACCACCACAGTGTCCCTTTCACGACCTGCTCTTGTCCCAATATACGTACCTAATCAAGGATGGGCCTATGTCAAGTGTCAACAGCAACCTTGTGCTGTTTTATTAGAAATGATGTCACAAGAAATCTTGGCCCAGCTTCAAGCCAAGTAAAATCGGCAGTTGATAGCCGGAAATGGAACCGTGGAGGACCCCAACCCACCTCTCACCTGTTTTTGCTATGAATCCGTGGCACTCCATGTTGGCCAAACACCCAAGAACCAGGGGCGGCTGTTCTTGACCTGTAAAACGCAAAAGTGTCGGTTTTTCCAATGGGTCAATGAACCGTGGTCGCCACGCCTACGGAACAGGTTGTCTCAAGCCAGCCAGACTGTGTAAAACGAATCAGGGACGAGACCGTCGCTAAGACCCTCACACTTTCCCGTTTGTACATAGGCATGATGATGATTAAAATATGTTTTTTTTTTCAAAATTGTGTGTGCCTGACTATTTTAACCCACCCCCGATTTTTGACCTCCCTGATGACCCCCTTGATTTTTTGTCCCCTGACTTTTTGGCCCCCCTGACTTTTTGACCCCTGAATTCTTGACTCCCCTGATTCTTTGGCCCCCTTGATTTTTTGACCCCTTCCCTGCAAAAAAACCCGCCAATTTTATTGGTCAGCGGTCAATACCCATCTTCGCTAGATCTTCGGAACTTTTCGAAAAGTCTTTGGAACCTCATTTGCATACTTCAGAACTAATCGATACATCTTCGGAAGCCAGGATTGCTAGTCGATAAATTTTCAGAAAAATGGGTCTAGATTAGCCCAGAGTACTACTTGACATGTCGGTCAGCATTCTCTACTCCAGGTCTCTTCTCTGACACCCGCTGACGCAATAAATGGGGTTGAGAATGGTGGCCTATAATGAGTTCGTCGATCTCACACAACTTTATTTAGGAACTACTACAGTGAACACCCGCAGTTTAATTAAAATTTCTATAGTTAATTTTTTTGATATTTTCAAAAATGCTTGGGCCTGAGCTAATTTCAGTTTACTAGTATAGAATTTAAGGCTTCAGCAGTCAAAAAATAATAATTTGGTAATCTAAGAAAGTTTTCAGGGAATTTAAAAAAGATGTCAGCGATCTTATCTTACTGCTTTTGTGGGGTTCTCACAAGTTTATCTCCGGTTTCAACCACAGCAGTAAATTTGATCAACAGCCATACTTTCAAAGCGCGCAATTTTGGCAAAGTTGTTGCTAATGTCTCCATTAATGCAACAATTTTAAATAAGTTCACTGTTAGTTCCGAGTTGCAATGTTTGACCGAGTGTGTCTCGCTTAGTTTGTGCTGCTCGTATAACTTCGGACCACATTCAACTGGAAAAGGTTTCCTCTGTGAGTTGAGTGGAACTGATCGGTTTTCTGGCCGAAAAAATATGACGAGTATTGCTGGATGTAGTCACCGGGGGGTGAAGGTGAGTAGTCCAATAAAAATTGAAATGCATGTTTTTTATAAATCTCGAGAAGATTTCTATCTGTCGGGTCTTGCTCGTTCGATACATACCCGGATTAATGCTGGCTATTTAGGTGCGCACGTACATTATCCCGCTACTGAGAGAACTGGGCGAGTTTAAGACCTTGTCTTCTCTATACCGGACAGCTTTGGTGTCTTCATATGACAAACCATAGTAGATAGGCCTTCTGTTTATGCCTAAACCAAATGCTCCGGCACACTTTTTCTCCTGCTTTACGCTATACCGGATAGTGTCTGTTGCGCTGTAAAACCATGGAGGATAGGCTTGTCTACATTTGAACAGTTCAGTTTTCTAGCACACTTTTTTGCCTTGTTAACACTTAACCGAATAGCCTACGTACTGTCATATAAGCCATATCGGAAAGACCTTCAATCTACACTTGATGTGTTTTTTCTCGAGCACCTTTCTGGATAAATGTCTATACTGGATAGTTCTCGTGCCGTTGTAAAACCGTAGCCGATAGGTTTTTTGTTTCAGTTTCTGTCCAGTTTGGACTCTTCGACTTTTTGTAACGGAGCAATTTGTGTGTCGGCACAAAACCCTATCCGGAATAACGTAAACTAAGCATTCGTGCCGTTACACACCAATTGCTCCATTACAAAAAGTCCAAGAGTCCAAACAGGACAGTGACAGAACCCGCAACCGAACAAAACGATTTTGTGTTGGCATGAGGTCTTCCCCAGTTTTGTGCAAACGAAGTCTGCTAACCCAAATAACTAAAGCAGTGGGGCCCGTTTGATTAGAACTAGCTTCTATCACTGCCAAGTTCCATTTAAAAGTGGTTTACAAACCCGAAAAATTGGAAGCTCCTACGTTTGATTTAGAGTAACACGTAGTGACGTTTTATTGCTTGCTCTATAAGGAAAACGTTGCTTGTTCCAAAACATATACTGCTTTTTAATAAATTGACAAAAAGCAACTCCATGAACTAGTGATTGGATATAGATTGGTAAAAAGATATACTTCCATTTGTTTTTAAACTTATGCCATCAGTGTCGGTGCCTAGTGAAAAACATTCTTATATTTCACTATTCAGCTCCATTTTGGGAATAATTGTTGTTTACATAGGGTAGAAAACTCAATTTCACTGACTCAGCGAACATTCGGTAAGCAACAAGAGGCAATGTATATCGGCTTTCAAGCATAGCTTGAGTTTTTTTGACCATGTTATTTATATTCGTTTTTCATATTTAGTCAAACGAAGGTAATTCAAGTAATTTCACAATGCAAAAATTTTATTCTCTTGAAGAAATTCTAAATCGGTCCTTACAAGTGTGAGATACCATATCACAGTTCGGCATGTATATAAAATAATTATTTACTGCGGTTTCATTTACGAAGACACAGAGCCTCAATACTTCATAAAACCATTATTTCATTAACGTGATAAATTGTTGCCATTATCAGACGGCATGTGACCAACCTTCAATTTGTGGCGACAAAGGATTCTGTATTCCTGTTTATGAAACAGACACAGCGAGATGCGATTGTGTACCTGGGTACGCCGGGATTCCCTGTGGTAAGTGAAACCAAACAAAATTAAATTTGATAAAATGCAGTCAATATACATCTGTGTCCCGGAGCACAGTGCAGTCACTGGTTTAAAGAAATTTAAAAGTAACTTGTTTAACTATATCAAATTTCCCCGCAAGCCATTTTCTGCTCCGACAAAAAAACTTTTGCTCGAAAATGTCCGTTTTGCAATAAGCCTTTCAGGGAAAAACATACTACACCAACCCTCGCTATATTCAGCCTACTCGCAAACGCAGGAAAGTATATAGTCCTTCAATTTTTAACAGCTGGCGAGTGTGTAGCACCGGCAGTTGCAATATGTTTTCAGTTGATCATTTTTGAACGAAAAAGATGGCGACAGGTTCTTTTACCCAAAACTCTTAGCAGACGAAACCCTAAAATAGCTCATTAAAGCTCACCGAAAAGTTCAAACAACTCCAAACACAGTTTACAGGGATGAATTTCCCATAGATACTTTAAGACTGCATTTTCAATTTTAAAGCCTGGTGTAAACAGTTTAGTATTATATCTAAACACTAGAATTTATTAACATACTGAAAAGTAAAAATACTGCCGAGATATTACCTTGGAGGAATATATATCCACAAGGTGAAAATACTTTGATTATGGTAAAAAATCATAATTGTTCACTTAATCCTGGAACTGCTGTGTAAAGTAGTGCATGGTACACATTGTATTGCTTTGTTGAATCACATATCCCTGATAACATCAATTCACATTGTTCTACATTTCTAAGAATGGAATTTTACTTTTGAAATTGTTAAAAGAATGTTCGAGCTCATTTACTTGATCCAGGCTTTTGTTGCAATATGCTCTTGGTATAAACTGTCTATTCGAGATCGAGAATGATGATTCTTGTTGTGGTTTCCATTTTAAAACCCTTTCAAAACTGCAAGCCGTTATAGTAACAATCGAGAAACTCGAGATGCCATCATGTAACGAGCAGTTGGTGGAAAAGCCAAAACTGGCCTATCAGAATACTGAGGCCGCTAACGGCCGCGCATATTTTTTGACAACAGGTTTTCTCTACTTTTCTCTCCTTTTCTCTCCTTCTCCCCTTCCCCTCTCCCCTCTCGCTTTTTTTGTTCTCGCTCGCGCGTTCTCTCGACGCTCGGCTCTCGACGATCTACTGGAGAAAAAGAGGGGACTACTCGCAATTTAAATTACTTATTACGCAAATGCAACTTGATGGGTAGCCACATCAACCTACCAAGCTTTTGCGTGCAATTTTCTGTGCAATGTTGCCTTGTGTTACCACCCCTTAACCCTCGGACGACCAGGTTCTTTACCGTAACAAATGAATGCAAGGGAGTCATTTGGATCCAAACTAGATTTCCCAAATGAATGCTAAAATAGATCAAGCTTTGGCATGTAAAACCTTTTTGTTAGCCTTTTACTTCTCATAACAATCAAGTTTTAGTTAAGGACTTTTGCTATGGCATCAGTCGTTCTACAACATGTCCGCCTTCTTAGCCGCCATCTTGGATTTCTCTAAAATGTTATTTTAACAAAAACTGTCGCAAAATTTCCTAAAATTTGTAAAAACCACGTTTTTCAGGCTCAAATGGGAGTATAATAGAGAATGGAGTTGAAAACAAAAACATAAAAACAAACTTTCAAAAAAATACAGTTTTCTTTAACTGGCAAAGTTAATTTTGCATAAACAAAAACTAATGACGTCATGCAATTAAGGTCAAAATATATGCTCGTAACCGGACTATGGGCACTGAAATTTTCTTTATGATTGCTCTCAAAATGCGATTTTCAGGTTGAAAAAATATTTTTTTGAAGGACGAGGGTCCATAAAAACCCTTCTTGGACGTTCGAAGATTAATGTTCATATAAAAGTTGTTAAATCTGTAACAAATAAAGACACAGGTAAGTCCAAAGTTTCTCCGACTGGACTGACCCTAGGCAACAAGGTTCTGAGAAACCACTTACCCTCCCCTCCCATAAACCTTAAGATAAGCCTAACCCCAGTCTTGGCTCTAACCCTAACCTATGAGAAGGATTGGTTGGGCATTTCTCAGAAACATGGATTGACCCCCCCGAACCTAACTGGCCAGTTTTGTCTGTGTTTAAATCTTTTTTAGAGCCAACATCGTGTGCCAAAATTTTGAAGGAAGGTCACGTGACTAGTGGTGTGTACACAGTAAATCCAGATGGTCAGCAGTCTTTCTCAGTCTACTGTGACATGGTAACGGACGGTGGAGGGTGGGCAGTCCTCCAGAGACGACAAGACGGCTCGGTCAATTTCTACCGGGGCTGGGACGAGTACAAGAAGGGATTTGGTGACAAAAGTGGGGAATTCTGGCTGGGAAACGATAAGATTCACCGATTGTCAGCATCACAGAAAATGGTGCTAAGATTTGATCTGGAGGACTTTGAGGGGGGTAAAGTTTACGCTGTCTATCAGGATGTGAGTGTTCTCGATGAGAGTCAGAAGTACAAACTTTCATTCGGAGCTTACAGTGGTACGGCGGGAGAATCTCTCAGGTTTCATTCGGATGGATCGTTCTTCACCACAATCGACAGAGATAACGACGAGAATGGCAGGAATTGTGCAGTGACGTTCAAAGGTGGTTGGTGGTACCGCAACTGTCACGGTGTCAACATCAACGGCTTGTACGAGGGCGGGCCGACTTTGTCGCGGGGGACTGGGGTTACCTGGACTAAATACAAGGGCCTTTTCTACTCGCTGAAGAAAGCAGAAATGAAAATCAAACCAAACGTACAAAGTTAAGGGAAACGTTTTTCTGAATTTCATTGTATCACAAGGCCGGCACTTATCAAACTTGCAGTAGATTGTTTGACTTCTAAGATTGCCTGTGCACGGGGGATGAGGGTGGTGGGGTACACACCAGGTTGACGAACACTGCTGCTAAGTAACTACGTTTTGCTTGCACAATTGACTTATTTCACGATGGATAATTAGACATTTATCAGCGTTTGCGAAGCCAACTAGAAGTTTTTGATAAGAAAGAAAAACGATGTTTATCCCTTATTGCATAGTCGCTAGTCTCATGACAATTGTAGAGTGTAAATGTGTATCCAGGGACATGCCTTTTGTAAAAAGGACCAGTAGTTTTGGGCTGAATCTGCCGTTAAATTGTTCTTATTTCCTGGCTTTTCCAAACAATGGAGTTGTCAGGTGTTATGCCCTCTCACGATTTCGTTATTGTACTTTTGCAGTTTTTCTAACATGGACACGTATATCGACTGCCTCGTGAAATGTTGGTGATACTAGTCTGAGTTGTCAGTTTATAAAAGCATACTTTATCGTTTAATTTAAAAATGTCTGGTCTTGTCCGCCAAGTTTATAGTACATTGCCGAGATAGTGATAACATATAACTGATGAAGTCCCTCGCAAGAAATATATTTCTATCAAAGGCTATAAATTTTTGATTGCAGTGTTTGAAAAAGCAAAACTTTCTTAACACGCTTTTTTATAAGAATAAATTTTATAGGAACACGAACTCCAAGAGAGATCTGCCTAAAACTTAAGAACTAGCTAAAAACAATGACTTCACGGCTGAAAACTTGATCAGGCATAATTAAGATGTTTGTTTAATCATAGAGAACAGATTTAGATTAACATGTGAACAAAGACTGACCTGCTGGAAGAGTGATAAGCAAGCTTGTGACGTTCACGGTCGGCGATTTTACGCGGCATACCGTAAGATGAAACAACATACATGTAATTCTTCGCGCCTTTTTGTTGTTGTGGGCAACTGATCCACTGTTAGGAAATATTAGGAAAAAAGCGCGGCCTCAGCGCAAAATTATTGTTCTTAAAAAAAGTGTATTAACCAAAGTTTACAAAGAGATTAATTTTGTAGTTACTCTGCCCGGAAGGGGGCCAAGTTGAGGATTCGAGACCCGTTTTTTTTTAGCTTTTTCCTTGTCGCAATCTTGTTATAATTGATTTTTTCGGTAATTTGAGGCGTGCTATTAAACTTATGTTAAATTGGTCTGGTGCGTAGGCGTTACGAAAGTAAACTCTGAAAAAAGATGTTTTAATGAAATGTTCCACCGTTGGTTTGAACCCACGGCCTTGTGATCGCCAGGCGAGTGCTCTAACCATTCATCCACAATGTATTCGACGAGCTTTAAATCAATTGCTACGCGGCGGAGTCTGGGTACTTAAGTGGAACACAACATGGTTTTTGCCCGTTCCGATGATTCGCTCCGATGAATAAATTCGTTTCTGGTTTCTTTTTAAAACACAACGTTGCTCTGCTTGTTCATTAAATCACTGGCGGAAATGTCTAACAGTGCGAGTAACACCAGCAGATGTATTTTAAACGACACGAAACTTAGACGCTCAGTGATTCCATGCATGTACAGATATATTTGCAACGGCCGGCGTATTTGAGTGATCACTGGAAACGTCTCATAAATCCTACGACCCCAAGAATGCGTCAAAATATAGCCAGACAAGTAAAATTTACTTGTCTAATGGTTTTTGTGCTCTCTCGTGTGAATTTAGTGGGGTTTTGGGAAGGATTGAAGTCACCCTCAAGAAACAAGAAAAACATTTAGATGACGGCGGGCACACAGAGCCTCCAGAACTTCGCCAAATTTCTGCAACTTCCAACGGTCGCTCGCCAGCCAGCCTCCCGCATGATGAAGAAAGACTGTTTTGCATGAAATTTACCGAAATTTTTTGAAACCGCGCTTCTCTTACCTCCTGAAAAGATCGCTCGAATTTATGAGTTCGAAGCGAATCGGCTTCAAGATATGTGCTGGCCGACTCAACTTGGTATCAAGTCAACAGTTGTTAAATTTAAATATTACAAAGACACCGAGGTAATTTTATCGCTGTTATCCGTAATCTGCTCTCGGTGTCTTTGTTATATTTAATGTTTAATTACTGTGGTGTTACAAATTGCTATGCATTAGCAAGTATATACACCAACACAAGACTTTCCTAGCGTCGTTTATAACTTGACGGTTACACGCTTTTTTTTATAAGAACAAACTTTATAATAACACCCAGGCTGTGATTTGCCCAAAAATTAGAACAAGCTAGAACAAACAATAGGCTGAAATCTTGATCAGAAAAATTTAAGAACTTTATTTCATCCATGCGCTCATATTTAGATGTACAACTACAAGTATATGAAGCGTGACAACAGGAAAAGGGTCTACTGAATCATGTCAGGGAGACTAAATTTACATGAGACTTTTCATCCCGGGATGACTTTCATCCCGGGATGAGACTACCCCGGTGTTTGGTCATTTCTTTGT
>JAOBRG010362694.1:0-12461 GCA_027574985.1 Umimayanthus nakama | reverse complement strand
AAAAAAAGCGTGTATATAAACTTTGTCCCAAACCAGCCCACCGGCATACCTACTATTTCTGAATCAACATCAGGCCAAACATTTATGCATACACAGGCTTTATGCTACAAAAGTAAACCAGACCCAAAGAAACCAGCAACTTTCAACAAGATAATAAAACACAACAAGTTGTTCATTGCATCCAGCAATGTTGAATCAATAACTAACTTATTCAATTTCAGTTATTGGATCCGTTTCAACTGGTCCTCTGTTGTTGTTTTGTTATACACGCTATTTATTAGAACAATTTTATAAGAATGACAAGGCTCAAGTTTGTCATAAAAAACTAAAAACAAGCTAAGAACAAACCAGGCTAGAATTTGCAATCATATCATAAGTGCAAATTTTACTTTTCTTGAAACAATTCCAATATTTTCCTCAAACTTAACTGTATCGAGCGTTAAAGTATTCCAAATGTTGAGATCGATCGAGCTTCCATTGCGATTTGTTCGGCTCGATGATCACATGTTAGGTATACACCTAATTACTCGTGGTACCACGAGTAAAAGCTTGGGTTCCATTTCTTTTTCTTTTTTCTTTTTTTTCTTCATGTTGCGATTAGCGATTTAGTCCAGTGACTGCCATATTTGGCATTTGTCCCCGGTCCCACGCAGTCAGTGCCCTTGGTGGTGATGTGATAAGTCGGAACGCCCCAATTGTTTTTCCTTTTTTTCATCGCGCACTTTTATTTGTGAGAGTGGAGTTCGGATGAAGGAAGTAGTTTGTGTGTTTTTCGACTTATTTGCCGTGCTCCTCAACAAGTTATTGTTTCCCTCGTTACATACAGTTTGCATACACATCGATGCTTCAAGGGTTAAAATAACTGAATGCAACCTCATGCACTTCGGTCTCCACTCGTACCATGAGTAAAAGTTGATAAACACCTTGTTCATAAAAGGTTGTCTTCTAATTTGTTGCACTGTGCATTGCGTATTGTTGCACACACAGACCGCAATGTACCATGAATGTAACGATTATTTGAATAGCATTGTAGTTGTCTGCTATGACACAGCGACATTCGCTTTCCACATTGTTTGCAGGGCTTATACAAGAATGTCGCTGTTTCATTTAGGTACCTAATTGAAAATTCGTAACGTCCATGGGTATGCAGCAACGCGCACAGCACAATGCAACAAATCAGAAGACAACCGTTCTTATTTAAGTGTATATGGAATATTTAAGGACTTACATCAGTTTCTTGCCGTTGTTGTTCTTATAAATACTTTAAAAAAATTAGGAACGGGTTGTGAACAATTGACACTGAAACCTCCTAAAAAGTTAAGAACAACGAGGTTTGGCCAAAACTTCCTAAAGAGCTCAATAAAAAGCGTGTAGTCGATTTTAGCATTTAAAGTAAGTTGGAAATCTTTTCCCCCTTTTTTCAATGGGAAAAAGTTTGAGATGCAGAAGAGTAGTATCGCTGTAACACTTAAAATGATTAAAAAGAACTTCATGAAAAGCACTGATACATGGAGTCATGCTTATATCTCTTGCAGGTGAGGGCGGGTGTACTGTTGAGAAATAAAAAAAAAAAAAAATAAATAAATTAAAGCAATAAGCTTTTTTGATAGTTTTTTGTTCGTTAATTCAAGGCGGAGTTCATTAATTACTCGGTTTTAGCTAATCTAAGAATGATCATTAACCCTAAGGTGAAAGTAGCAACACGAAGGTGTAAAGGGGGGGGGGGGCAATCTGACCCCCTCCCCCTCAAGTTTTGACACCCTCATCCGATTGACTTGATATTTGGTGTGCACAAAATACTTTTATTGTAGTTTTAATTAATCCAAAACAGGTGGTGTTTTAGTAGATTCCATGTCAACCAAAACAGACGTCACTGCGGCGGCCATTTTGGATTTTCGAATTTTCAGATTTTCGAATTGAACACTGAAAAAGATAACAATATATGTTTTAGTGATTGGAAAACACAAATTGTAAGAAATAAAGAGAAGTTGATAATAGTCACATTTTAGGCAATAAATTCCACTTTTGTAGGCAACACACGGGTTGGTTGACTTGTTATGATGAGGTCATCAGTCGTGACGTCACCTAATGAGAGTCAACAAATGTGTTAACAAACAGAGAACAGTTAAGCCGAAGGTTTTGGAAATCGGTCAAAGAACAAAATTTTTAAGATTGATCCCCCCCCCACACACACACACCTTATGCCTTCTAAAGTATTCAACGTAGTGTACTACGAAACACCAAACGGGCCTTGGTCGATGTTGCTACAAAATTTGTGACTAGACGCATTTGTATGCAGTTACGAGCCTACAATTTTGGCATTCAGTTCCCTTCTTGTAACAGCGTGCTTATTCACCTTACTGGTTAATGTGGGAACGTACGAGAGAGAATGAGATCTTATCAACCAATCAGACGCTGTGCATTGTTTATGTGCATTACAGTTTACGTCCTTACCAAATAATATTGCGGAAAAAATACAGAGAGAACTCGTTTTCATTTGTTTATTTGAGACCTTAACAAAAGGAAAGTAAAATCTTTTAGTTTAACATTAAAGATACTAAGAAGAGCGTGTGGTTATTCCAACATACCAAGAGGTGCGGGTTATGTATCTCGAAAAACATTTGAGAACAAAGCTGCAATTTTTCGCGCGCTTTTTGTATGGCGCGAGCTCGGCTTCTCCTCGTGCCACTCAGACGCTTCTCTCGTGCTTTCCAAACTTCCCGCGTGCATCCATAACTCGATAGACGCACGACAAGCAAGGACCATTTCTTAAATATTTTATGCCACAGGGAAATGACCTCACTTAAAAAAATGGAAAGAAGGAAACATTTGTTGGAACGTAAACAGATACTTATTGAAGAATTTATGGAAATGACAGAGTACCCGAGTGTACCAATGTTATTTGAATAATCTTTATAAGATCTTGGCAGAAGCGGAAAAACATGGTTTAATATACCTCTTTCTTATATATGTATTTAACAAGTATACAATGATATATTTATTTTTCCTCTGCGGTCACAGAATTATAATTGACTCTTAGTGTATTCGTGAGCGGGCAACATTTTCATGTATCTGTCCACGGTCACAGTAACATTTTGACTTGTTGCTGTTTTCCTACAGACGTCTCTGCAACATTTTTTGTCAACTTTATTCTATCATTTTTGACAATGTCAGCAAAATATATTTAGAAAATCAGTAAAAAATGAGAATGAATATGGTTTCGAGCCCTTACTTTTGCTTCGCCTCTAGTTCGCCCCTTGATGTGCTTGTCCGTTGGAGGAAAAAGTAAATACGTTATTTGCTTATGGTCGGTCCGTATAGGGAAAAACTGTGACCTCTGCCTGAATATGCTCACCTCGGCCCAATGGCCGGTTAGCATTTTCGGACCTCGGTCACAGTTTTTCCCGATATACGGACCTCCCAGCCGGTAAATAACATGTATATCTACACCTTTTTCCAAAGACGTTTCACCGTTGTTCTATGTTCTAAGACACCTTTTTTTTTCAAATAGTGTACTAATTTGCATCAAATGTTTATTATAGATTGATGCTTATATCTCCAACTTGCATCTCATTTTGCATAAGTTTTTTTTTTACGTAAGTCATTTTTTTGCCGCAGCAACATCCGTAGCATTTTTCTTCTGAGGTCGTGGCAGCGCCAGCAATAGAGAAAAGGATTTAAAGCCGAGTTTATAAACATTATTGTCTCTACCAGTGGGTAAATGAAATAATCAAAAATGCCATCCTTTGAGATCATCATTTCGATTGACAAAGCTAGAATAAGTGGAAAATAACATAAAAGCAGAGAGCCTAGAATATATCCCACAGTGCGAGTAGTTCTTTTTTCCGGTTTCTTTCTTTTCATTTTATCATTCTCAAAAGTACTGGCTTCTTTACCAGTTTCCCATTTCTTATCAGAATTTGTATCAATATCATTCATGTTCTTTGCTCGCCGCTCGTGGTATTTAACAACTTTGAAAATTTTGTAGTACACAACTATGTTAAAGACTAGGGCCGATCCTGTGATCACAGAACCAATGGGAACAAAAACCTCGTCGTCTTTCACACTAAAGACTCGACAAGCGACATTAAACATCGTCCAAGCTGCCCACAATGTTCCGGTAACACATAAAAGTCTTGTCTTGCTGACATTCGAAATGTACCAAAACGGGTAAAGTATGGCAATATATCTCTCTAGCGTTACCACACTTAGCGTTAAGAGAGAAAGCCCAACACAAAACGTCTCCGTGAACAAATAGCTCATTAAAGCCGCACAGTTGTGGTGCATCTGCAGTTTTCCAGCACTGAACACAATGAATGAAGGCTCCACGATCATTCCAACCATTACGTCAGTCAGTGCAAGGAAGAGTATTAAAATGTTGTAGTTGGATCTTAGTTCACGATATCTTAACATAACTGCCACAACCAAAGTGTTCGCAGAAACTGCCACGGCAGATAACACGCCATTGATAATACACACAGCAAGTATTGCAGCAGAGATTGCATCGCTGAGTTGGAACTCACTTAGCTCAACAGATAATTTAGAAGACTCACAAGGAATTTTCGAAGAGTTCGTTATTGTGAAGTTTGGCTTCATCTTTTTCAAAATCCCTCCTCTTGGAGGTGTTGTAATTTCTAAAATACTGGAATGTCTCAAAAACATCTGGTGGTGCTTGCGGTTTCTCGGGAACACGACGTATACTGATGACAACTGTGATGATGGGGGCGCTTATCTTGTTAAAATGGTGTTAATCTCTCCTTACGTTGGTCTTCATGTTTTGCTACTGGTGGCAGCATGCAACTATCAGCAAGCTAAGGCGTTGCTTAATAATTTACATACTTGTAGTTTTGAAGCTAAATTTGAGTATGAATCGGTTTGTTTGCTCTACCCCTTTGGCAGACTTCCTGTTACGTATGTTGACGTGTTTGATACAGTTTTTAACAAGAAAGATTGTGAATGAAGAAAAAAGTCTAGTATTAAGTACGGGAAATCGTAGTCAACTTCTGAAAGTAAAAATGGTCGGACGTGAACCGAGAAATTAGCTACGCAATTTACATTCAATTTTCAGTCTGTTCAAAGAGTATATCAGCTTATTGACGTTATAAAAACTCTAGTAGGATATTATGTTTTTAATATGGAAGACCTTACTGCTATCGTGGTTATTTGAAACCATAAATGAATTTGGTATTGGTACTCCCAAAAAAAGAAGCCCATATTTCAATAGTTAGGTTCGCCGAATGATACATAAGTACCTGATTGGTTTCTAAATATAATGCATTGTTTACGAAGGCAATTTTCATTTTCAGTGGAGCAAAAAGATTGTGGAGGTACATGTTCACACATTTTAAAAGGGGTTTTCAACGATATTATGTTTTGTGTTGTATATATGCAATGAAAGTAACAGTATTCTAAAATCGTTTGGTTTAACTAGGTCCAGTCTTATTTCTTGGAACTGCGGTAATTTGTTTTGAATCAGATTTTGAAACTCGGCCAGTTTCTTTGCTACTAGTATAGTTTTTTTTACTCTATTTTTCCCCTTAGCCTTGACCGTGCTTAAATTTGAAAAGGCATTTAAATGCATATGAACATCAACTAACCAGTCAAAACATTTGGACTTCCGCATTGGAGAAAAGAGTATCCACGAACTGAAAGGGTTAATTCGTTCAACCTAAGACCTTTTAAAGCAGCCTTGTACAAACGTTGTCGATGACGCCAATATAGCTTTTTGTTGGGCTTTCCTTTTATAATTGTTTTTACTGAATGTCCGGGTTTCAAAGAGGTGCAGTGACCGAAGTAACGTTCATATCGCACGATGTCACATGAAAGAGAAGCCTTTTCAGTGATCTGGCATCCAATCATCTTGTGCCACCGTGGAATACAGCCAACCGAGTTGGTTCTCAACTCATTACGACGAGAGCGAATGGAATAATTGTTATCTTCTTACAATAAATATATATAATCGAAATAGAAATACTGTTATCTAATAATTATTATACCTTCTTATCAATGGTCGAATGATACCTTATTCCGGCATGCAAGTTTATTTGTGAGTTGTAATCATGTTTGTGTTTGTTAAACAAACACTGGAGTTTTATATGAGTGTTTCAATGCTTGTTTCAAATTTATAATTACTTGAAATATTTCTTCATTTCCGTAAACGTACCGATAATAATCTTGACTCCATTTTGTTCGCATTTTTGGTGTTTTCTGCTGTGGCTTTTTGAGTAAAGCTATAATTTCTTCCTTTGTCGGCCCAGCAAGCCTCGCCGCCATCTTGAATTTCGCTACACATTTGATATGAGCTGAGATCCTAGTTGTGCAGGAGCCAGTCAGAGAGCTCCGTTGCCGTTATCTAGTGACTTGTGTACATAATAATGTACATGATACTTCCTGTCTGTAAATTTGAAATAAATTTGTCGTTGAGAGGACTTTCTGCACTACAAATTGTAGGGTATAACACTTCTATGACACAACTTATGCTAGATTGTCAATTCAAAGCCCACTGAGAAAGCCGGTTAGTCATAGTCACAAATACCGTCAAAAATGTATTCATTTTTATTTATAGCAGACATTTAAGTCTGCAGTCTAATACACTGTCAAAACTGTCAAACCTTTTATTGTTCTTGAAATAGTCACACAGTTTATTTTAACGCCAACAATACGTAACAATGTTGTAACTTTTTGCGTTCAGTTGATTGGGCCATTAAAATAGCAGCAATGAAGCTGTGCACATGTACTAAAATGACGAAAGCTCAATAACTATAAAGAAGTTTTAAGTTACTGATCTCCAATATTCCTATCTATTATTCAATTAGTTACTTAACCAGTTAGAGTTTCACTTTTTGTATAAGGTGACGAATTGCTTTAATCTGGAATCCAATCGACGTAATCCAATTTTTATGCAAGGAGAAGGTAGATGTTGGTATAGTATAAGGGAGTGAGAAAGTTAACGACGGTTTGACATGCGGCAGTTTCTCTTTTAACTGTGAATAAATTACAGTAATGAGTTTTAGAAAGTAAACTGAATATCAACGCCTAAATTAATTGAGGCTTAGCAGAACTCAATATTTTCAATAAAGTGTGAAACTGCTTCTGAAACATACACGGAAAAAAGCTGTATTTAACGCAACTTTACTAACATTTATTGCTGCACAGCGAAGGCCACGGTGTTCATACACATGGGACAAACCTAAGTTATATTTAACTATTCCTATCCTAAACCAACAAAAGTTTAAATAACGTTGATTTAACTATTCTTGTACTATGAAACAGCGTATTTTTCTTGGGATTGCACAATATAAAATTATAAACATTTTCTTTCTGATGTCCTGGCAGCGCAAGCAATATAAAAAGGGATTCAAAGCCGAGTTCATGAATACTATTGTTTCCGCCAACGGGTAAATAAAATGGTCAAATATATCGTCTTTCGTGGTTACCATTTCAATAATAGAAGTTAACATGAGAGGAGAGTAACAAAGAATCAATGTACCCGGAATGTACCCCACAGTTCGGGTCATTCGCGTCTCGTGTTCACTTGCTCTTCCTGTCTGCTCTTGTCTCAGGTTATTGCTTTCACCTTCCCCAGGATTTTGAGCATTCACAAACGCTTTAATTACTTGCAAATGCCTTATTTGGCGTTTATGGCGTCTGATAACTCCAAATATCTTAAAATACAATACTATGTTTAGCACCAAAGCCAATCCGATGACCGATGAGCCAAAGGGTGCGAAAAACTCGTCGTTTTTTACTCTCAATGCGCGACAAACAACATTAAATATTGTCCAAGCTATCCACACTGAGCCGGTAACGCATAACAGTTTTAGCTTGCTGACATTTAAATCATACCAGAATGGGTGATAAATTGCAGTATATCTCTCCAATGTCACAACATTCAGTGTTAAGAGCGAAAGCCCAACACAAAATATTTCCGTGAACATATAAATCATCATAGCTGCACAGTTAAAGTGCATCAGCAGTTTGCCAGCAATGAAAACGATGAATGAAGGTTGCACGATCAGCCCAACCATAACGTCAGTCAGTGCTAGAAAAAGGATCAAAACATTTGATTTAGATCTCAGTTCGCGATGTTTCATTATTGCTGCAATAACCAAAACGTTTGTAGAAATTGCCACGGCCGATAGTATGCCATTGACAACACACACGGCTAGTAATCCTGCAAAAGTAAAATCGCTGAGTTTGAACTTTGTGAGTTCAAACGACAAGGTAGAAAACTTACAAGGGTTTCTTGAAGAGTTCATGACTGTTTTTCAGTTCCGCTTTCATCGAAATGTTTCTTATTGTTACTCCTAGCTTGTCAAACGGTCTGGATTATGTTTGCTAGTGGCAGGTGGTTTGTCGCAATCACCCCTCGGCGAAACAAACAAACGTGCAAGTCAAATTAAGAAATAGTCAGAGAGTTTTCTTATTTGTCTATTTTTAAAGAGTGACAACACTTAAAAAACAGTAAAACACTTTTCTATTCGTTTTGGCCATTATTTTTCAGTGAAAGGTTAAAAAAATGACACTAGTTTTTTTCTTTACAGGTTACTTTTTTCCTTTCTCTTTCCTTTTCTTTTCATCTGATTTTTCAAAGCTCAGCGAGGCGAATGCAGCTGGAGAGAACCAACAACATTCAGAATACGTGACCTGGGTTGCATTTATCAGTCGGCAAGTTTACAGTCGGGTAAACAGCTTGCTTGCTATATTTAATTAAAATAATAATTGACAGAAATGATCTTCAAAAAAATGTATATATGTTGCAGCCCGCGAAGCAGGCTATCGTCTGGCCGCACGCACTTCTTACTTCTTTTAAAATTTACTTAATAGCTGTGTTTTGACCGCGCAAGAAATTGGAAAAGGGACTGACGCAATAATTGTCCTTTTTTCGATTAGACTCTAACAAGTCGAAGCAAAGAAAAGTATTCTGTGCTTAATAGACTGGGCAAAAATTATAAAATAAATGATAGTTTCTTGTAAAAGATGTTTACTGAGGTTTTTAATATTTGTTTTCTTGTAGATTTTCATGATAGACAAGTAAAATGTTATAATGCAGAGTGATCAGTGATACTCCGCATGTTTGCAGCTGGACGCTGGACAAAGGGACTATATACCCTTTAGCTATTGAACATTGAACTATGAGTTACTTGCGCAAAATAGCTTTTTCCCTAAACTAGGATGTTACTGATCCTTTTAGCTGACTTTCCAAGGTTTTCATGAAGATTTCATTCCAGAATACGTTTTACACGCTTGTAGTGATTGGAATGAAATCATTACGCGATTTCAGACAGCCAATCAGAACACAGCAAGTAGGAAAGAATTAATATTGAAAGAGCTGTAGAGAGGTTCACGGTAGTTTTATTCTTATTTGATCTCATTCTTGTTCTCATTCTTCTCATTATTCTACATCCTACTTTAATATTCCTACCCTAGTTCTTATCCTCACTCTTGTTCGAAAAAGTTAAGTAGCAAAGTACAACAGAGAGAGCCAAATAAAGAGAAGAGAGTGACGCCATCTTTTGTGTCAAATCGACCCCAGCCTCCAGCGCGCAAAGAAACCCACTGCATAAAAGCGGACGTTCTACAGTTTTGTAAAAAGAGTTTTTTCGAATAGTATACAGTTACCTCCCGAGGTGGAGGTGAGTATCCACCGCTGGTCACCGCTACTGAGGGGGATAATCGTTGTAGTATTTGGTTGATCCGTGAAAAGATATGGAGAATTTTAGTCTAAAATATACTAATATGGCTCTTTGTAAACCTTAGTCCCTCTTGGCTCTAATAAAATATTTTGTACCTCTTTACATCTAAATTACCGGGCCTTCATTCATTTGAAATCGTTCTGAATACCCGGAAACATCATAAGGAAGAAGCCTCTCTCGAAGAGATGCCTCATCTTAAGTTTGAAAAATGAAATCTCGAAAAGAAAATCATCTCAAACAGAAATCAACTGACTTCCTTTCAACTGCGGCAAATGTAGAGGTTCGTGATTTTCTTGAGTCGTTTTTAACATTTAACATAATCACCACAACTGAGAGACGCTTGCGTTAGACAAAAGACTGGCTGGAGCCAGTCCCTCACCCGAGGGATCTGTCCAAAATTTCAAGGAGGGATATAAGCAAGCTGTTCAGAAAAGGAACAGGCCACAAAAAGAACCAATTACTCATATAGATGTTTTCATTCATCGGGCGACCCAGATCAATGATCTGGCTGTTCAACCATTAGATAAGACATCTTCGAATAACAAGAAAAGTCTGCCATTATCATCGGTCGTTCTTACATGAACTTTTGATGAATCTACACAGTTGTTCACCATCACACCGACTGCTTATTTCTGGTTTCAAAAATACAAGATTAACTGTGCAACGACAACGACAACAACACTTTTTTTAATTTATCTCCCCAACTTTGTTTACATTTTACAATGCCTTCTAACGAGCTCAAAAGAAAACTAGAAATTACTATACATTTAAACAATTATCGTACTGTACAGATTGATTCGCTTGAAACAGTAAATTTTCCGTTTGTATGTCTTGACTTTTTTTATGGTTCTTTAAGTTACAAATTCAGTAGATAACGTAATAAATTTGATAAGTTACTTACGTTGGAAATTATTTATCATTTTTGACAAAAACGTTTGTTTAAAATGTGACTTTCTCCTTTCGAGGGCTAATCCACTGTTCAGCTGCAAGCAAAAGTACCCAAAACTTCTCGCAAATTTTCTGTGTTAACTGACAGAAAAACTTAAGGCTTCAAACTTTTCCCATCTTTTTTCTTAACATGCATGTAAACAGCTAAACAAAGTTTATGCTATTTTCGCCACTATCACCCTCAATGTTGCATGCTTACAGTATTATTTTATACAGATTAAGCAAGTTTAAAATACCCGGAGAATAACCAAGATGAAAAACAGCACAAGTTAATATCAGCTGGAGGAAAGCTCCCTATGATCACTTGTCGGTGGCAAACCGTTTGAACATATATAACTGCTGGATAGCTGTCACAAAAAGGAATAGACGCAAACAAGTTTAAATTAAGCGAAGATTTGCTCTCGGCTTGAAGCTTAATTTTGTTAGAAAGAGCCTGAGTTATCACTGTAGCCTGACTTAGAAAAAAATACGACTCCTTTCGTAATAATAAGAGAACGCAACGACCACCAGTTTTCATCACATCCAAAAAAATTACAGCATCACTCTTTTGTGTATTGACAACTTTAAATGAAAATACTGGCAAACTTCTCTGTTGGAGTTACCAAAGTAAAAATCATACAGAGATATGATTGTTTCTTTTGTACGAATTTGACAACGAGTAAGCTTTTGAATTCGTAAGATTATTACAAGATCTTCAGAAACTCGTGTAGTAAATGGAAAGTCGGCAACTAGATTCGACCCGAAAACGAACTTGGTTGTACCAAAAAGCTGTGCTTGATTTTAAAGTGGTAATCGTTGTTAAGTATTTGAAAGAGACGTTTAAATTAAACTACAAGCACGAGTCAGTCTAGAGTACGGCTCTTTAGTGCTTGTACTCATGATGTTGTTACGAGATCTTCAAGTTTCCAGCTAAATTCGGTTCTTTTTTGACAAAAATTGTTTTAAAAGCTAAATGCAGAGCTAGAAGAGGGGCATAGCAAGCCACAAGGCTTATACAAGATGTTCCCCTCACGTTATTTCAAGAATGTTTAACCTAAAGTGTAATAGGGAAAAGGACATGGGTGTCTGTTATAAAAATATAATGTATGAAAAAATGTTATTCAAGAAAGAGGTGAGAAATCGAAAGAAAAAGAAAAGGGAACAGAAATATGAAGGAGAGGTATTGCTGCATTTCTTGCAGTAAGGGTAAGGACGGCCATAACATGCGAGTTTCTGTCAATAATCTATATACAGTCGTATTTGTACTCAAAGCCGCACTCGTTGTCAGATGTAAGGCCTTCTTTAAAAAACGAACACTCCCTAACTCGGTCTTATCTTCATTTCTGCAAAAGGAAAGGACTCCAAGTAAGTGTCTTTCCAGTCAGAAGTCTTCCATATGACGCCCTGAGCAAACCGAGTGATTGGTCCGTTAGCCCAGGGTCCATTCAGGTTGGACACAAAACACGTGGAGTACCACCAACCGCCGCCCCCGAACATTGACGCACAGTTTAAGGGCAGCTCGTCGTGATCTCGCTCCCAAGTGCTGAACTGCCTTCCGTTATGAAAAGTAATCAGCGCGTCACCTGCCGTACCTAGAAGAATTGGTTAAACAAAATCTTTATCTTTGTTTAACTTTAAGTCACAAACTGGTTTCGATAGAGCTACAGTTTGGGGGATATCTTACGTTTTTAACCGTAAAAAGCCCTGAAACAGATCCTGTGATGTTGAATGATCACAAACTGGCATCAAGAGAGATATCATCTTCATTACATTGGTAAAGGGCCGGGATATCTTACATTCCTAGCGAATGTAACGGATCGTGCTGTTGGGCAACTACAA
>JAOBRG010362683.1:2229-12462 GCA_027574985.1 Umimayanthus nakama | reverse complement strand
TTGGCCACTTTTACTAAAATTTATTGGAGAACAAGATTCTGGAAAAATTTTGCCTCAAGGGAATAACATGTTGCCATAGCAACACCGTTTTTGACACCATGTTTTTTCAATTTTTGACTTTTTCGGTATTTTTCTTCATTAATTCACAAAATCTTTGAAACAATTGCAAACTTTTAGTCTCAAAGGCAATTAACCGATATTCCCTGTGACACGTGACCTGTGACGTCAGAGGTATTGCGCAATACAACTTTTGGAAATCCAAGATGGCGGCCGTGTACTTTGCACTTTGTCAAAATTGAAAGCTTTTCTCGGTCAATTGCATTGGAAAACGTTGAAAACAGAATAAAAACACTTTTAGTCACACTGTTAGCGTTAAATAATAGGTATTTGAGTAAAATTTGAAAGCTATAGTTTAAGAGCTAGTGTAAGGTTTGAACCTCAAACTTTGGCTGAAAAAATCTCTGTTTGTATTACTCAATTTCCTTAAAATACTATTAGTTACATTAAAAAGAAAGTTTAATTACATTTTGTATCGTTTATTTGTCGATTTTTGACGTCAGAAACGTCTGTAAACTTTTCTATTTTGATTAGGAAAATTTTGGTAAAAAATGAAAATTTTGGATGTTATGACGTCATTATGACGTATTGATGACGTCACACACCAATAAAATTACACCAAATTAATTAATTTATGATTCTCTACCACCTCACCAAATTTCATTTCATTATCGTTAATAGTTTTAGAGTAATGGACCGCGGATACTTTCTGCCCCTCCCCTCCAGATTTAACTATCCTAAAAAAGCCCAGGCGGAATAGGGTTAAGCATTTAAAAAAGGCGAGTTGTGAACAATACAGAATGACTTGATGGGTTTTGAGAAAACGAAAATTCAGATCAACTAAAAACTCTTAGTTGAAGTGTAAAGGTCTCCCAACTCGTTCATACATCCGAAGATGACATTTAATCGAAAACGTTTGTGTTTTCTTCCCCTCACTTTTTTAATAGTTTTAGAATATGTAGAAACAAGTAACAAAAAACTAAGTGACTTATCGACCTTATCATCCGGCACTTTGGGAGTGTAACAGTGAAGGTCAGTGAGTAACCACAAGCAGCCTGAAGCTCGAGCCAGATACTTCAATTGTTTATTTTTTTTTAAATACAAGCACTCCTAAGGCAGTAACGCTGAGGTTCTACCTCCTAAATACCTCATTACAGTGTCAATAGCATATTTTCGCAGATTTTCACTTTCTTTTATGACCCCATTCTTTATATTTTGAAGTATTTGTAATGGAATAAATCTCAGGGTATTATTATTTTAAGCGAGCAAATAACCGTTGGCTAAGTCGACTGGAAACCGTCTTGGCATCCAGTCAATGTGGCAGGCGACCTGCTGGTTTTGGCACACTCGTAAAATTCCCTTCTCTTGCTATCATTTCCAAGTTAAGAAAATCTTAAAAGGGTACTCGTTTTGTAACCCAGTCTATTTACCTATGAGTTTAATTAGCTTTTCTTGATTCCTGTAGCCACATTGTGTTACAATCGTCATTGCGATGATGTGGATAAAACTTTATAATAACTATTATTATTACTCAGTTATTGTTACTATTAATGTTGTTATTGTTTTTACTTAAATTATTATTATAATTAATGTTATTAATATTATTATCTTACTGTTATTGTCTGCAAGATTAACTAGTGCATTACTTCGTCAAAATCAGCCGCATGATGATGGGTTCGTCATAAATGCTTGTAAACAACATTTTGCTGATTCACACAAAAACGTATGCTATGATCATGTACTGAGATATAGAATTTTGCACGGCCTTTTTCCATTTTAAAAACCTTAGAGCCGAGTGAGAGGAAAGGGAAGGGGAAGGGGGGATGGGATTTTTAAATTAAGAACGGCGTACATCAGCTAAATTATTTGTTTTTTACGTTTGAAAAACGTCAGTGTATTTTTTCTAAAACACCCGTGTGCACAGCCACAGGTATGTCCTTGGCATGTTCTTAAGTTTTGGGTGTTTTTTCAGCCTAGCGTTTTTTATGTAAAGAGGTTCCTAGGTCAGAAAAAGGGAAGATAAAAAGACGTTTATACTCGAACCACAGGCTCCAGGTAATCGAACGTAATACTAGAACAAAGGGGGAAAAGCGATCTCTTGAAGGTCAATTAGAGTCAATATTGATACTGATATCGATGTCAGATGCGACTCAAGAACGTTTTTAAAACCGTTATTAAATAGAGTGTAAAACCAGTCACAAGCACCGAAACATGGATGACAGCCTCAGGGAATTGGGCATTTTGAGACGCAAGATTTAAGACATAATTAGTTTAACTCGGCCGAAGAAGACACCTGAATGAATCGCTGAATGTTCTTTATACAGTACGTAAAGCAGTAAACAACGGCTTGACTCCAATCTCAGTAAATCTAACAAAGCCCGGGAAACCAACTACAACTAAAAGCACAAGGCGTATGTCTGATGTGCCACGGAGACGTTTGTTGTTATGCCAACAAAAGAACACTTAGGGAGAAAACACCAGTGTCCGCCGATGCCAAGCAATACCGAGAAATGCTCAGAAATGCGTCGAGAAAGTTTGTACAAATTAAGACCAACAACAGTGACGGTCCTTCGTAGCTTCAAAACAAACCACTGAAGTTTAATTTGAGCTCGCCTTACCTGCGGTGAAGTCATTAACCAAAGCCACACAAACAACCGTCCATAGGAGAATCCAGGTTGCGGAATTCATGATAAGTTCGTTACTTCACAAATCGTTATTGGAAAGCTCGACTGAAGTAAGACAAAGCTGTTCACGGGCTCGGAGTTCTCCGCGATTTTCCCAACAAGCCAATTCAGTTCCTGGACAGTGTGTGAGTGTAACAAGAGCTCTTAGGATATACGATTTCAGGGTAGGATCACGCAGCGCGTTGAGGGCAGAAGCACCAAGAGCCGGAGGTGAAAGACACGAGTTGATATACAATTCAATCTTAAAAAGGAAAACATCCGGTAAGGCTGACCTTGACTTGTCATACCCAAAAGGCAAAGCTGTTTAATTATCTGAGGTGTCTTATTGTACTTTGTTTGAACTTAGTATTTCGCTGACGATGTTCTTCGCTTATCCGAGTTTATTGTACGAATTTGTTTGAGCGTCCAATTACTGTGGTCATCTTTAATAATGTCATAAAGTCGGCTGCTTGGTTCAACTTAAAAATAAGTTGTGGTTATTGTTTTAAAATAGCAGTACTTTTACATCTTTCCCCTTCACTTTTGATAGGAAAATAATCTGTATCTAATACGAACTTCACTGTTTCGTTTGTTCTCTATTTTTGTATAGGGCCGGGATATATCGAAACATTGAATTTTTTCTAGCAGTTTTTTAAAACGTTCTAGTAATTCCTTGCTTTTAAACAACAACTTTAATTAAATTAGTTTACAGAATTGATTGATCAGTAACAATTTGAATGAATTTGAAAAGTTGTTATTTTAACTAATATAAACAAAGATTGAAGACGTATTCCTTTACCAAAATCGGCAAAATTTAACTTTCCTATTCCCTTTTACATTTAACTTGCTTGCTTTAATTGTTACTCAGTGAAACAAAACTCAGTTTAAGAACTTTTTATAAGCTTATTACTTAGAGTTACAACCTTTATTGAAGTGTTCTATAGAAATTTCAAACTAATAGGCTCAATGTTTGAATTTGCCGAAATGCTAAACGTGTTTCAATTGTGCTCATTTTTTCCGAAGAGTTTCAATATTTTTTCGAATAAGCGCTCGTCCTGTTGGCCTAAAACTCAAATGAACGTCCAGCCTTGAGTAAGCCTCGCCCTTCCTAATAATTGTAATTATGCACCAATGGTCCTTCTTTATTGTTTAATTGATGGAAACTCAAAACACTGAAAAGTGTAGCCGAAAATGAGGAAAACTTAATAAGCGCCAAGCCTCGAATATGCGGCCACCTCGAACAAGCGCCCAACTTAAAAGTCAAAAAATATAAACTCATTCGCCCCGTTGAATAAAGTTTTTACGATACTTGTTTTGGAATCTGATGACTTAATAGAAGACCAGACTCGATTGAGCTGCGGCCTCGGTAGCCTTAGCGAACAAAAAAAGTAAAAATTGAAAGAACATTTAAGCAAATCGGCTGTTCTTGCTCTAAAAAGGATTAGTTGACACACTTGTTGCCATGGTAGTGAAGTAGCAGAGTTTAACGTATGCCCCTAAATCATTTTAAAAACATCCTTATAAAACGAAAGTCAAAACGTTGATAACAGCAAGTTTTTTCGCCCAAATCTAGAATGTCATCCCCTTTGTTTACAAGTACCGTATTTCCTCGAATAAAAGCCGCGGTATTTATTAGATTTTTCATGATTTAGGAGCGGTGTTTATTCAAGGGCGGCGTTTATTCGAGAGTGGCGTTTATTTAAAATACTGTTTACTTTTTTAAACATTTAACCGAACGTATTAAGCTTTACAATTTTAAAACTACAACTTGTTGCTCTTGTAAACGTGTAAGAAATCAGATAAATTCGATGTTGTGGATTTTTGTCTGCGCCTTTCAAACTTTAAATTATGATAATCTTGTCATTTCTTTTTGTTTATATACCAGAAACATTGGATGCGCTGATAAACGATTTAATAAATTACTAAACAAGGTAGCTCGCTGTTTCAGCACTAATCTTTGTTACGTGCGGGTTTGTGCAATACCCAGCGTAGCGGCCACATTGTGAAACCTTTTGCCTCTTCAGCCCGAAAAAGCAGTTTAAAAATAAAATCCTAAAACTCGCTCTTTCAAACTTCAGTTACATACTAACACAGTTTTTTTTCACTCTGTTTTATCATTGCTTTTTTAACATTGTTTTGTGTCATGCATACGTTTTAGACGGTAATGCATCCCGACCCCCCCTCCCCCTCCCCACCCCGGGGTAACGTTGGGCTTTAGCACTGATGACTTGTAAAAAGGGCAAAATGCCCCACCTTAAGGCACGATGACTGGTCAAAACCGCCACTAAGGCCCTAAAGATCCAACAGTTTATCAACTACTATAAAAGAACAAAACCAAAACTTGCTAAACCCCAACACCCTTGAGCTTGTTCAATAGGCAAACTTCACTTATACCCCATATATGACCCACGTTTCCCCGGGGTGGGGGATGGGGCTACATGCATTAGCACATAAAGGTACCCAAATGGCCTCTAAGTACAGTAAGTTTTGTTATCATGAGTTACCTAGCACAGGAATACTTCTAAAAGCGACATCAACCACACATACTCGTGAATTAGCTTAAGATTATTTATTATTTACATCGAATTCTTTCTTAATACAACAACAGAAGCTTAAAATGAAATGTATGGCATACTGACGCGTTCATGTTTATAGAATTAACTCGTTATCTATGTTTGTGTTAACCTGTGTCATGATCATTAAGTAGTTTCTCAGTGTTTATTTGTATATCGCAAAACGTGGCAAATGCAGACTAGGTCTATTCAAAACTCTTGTTAATGTTTCGTTTGACTGCCAAAAGAAAAACCGAAAAGAAAATGCTTAGAAAGTGCGTTGTCAGGGTTGGTTGTAGAATGTACTCAAAATTTAAGATATCTTGCCTACAAACAGCACAAATCTAAACAAAACCAAATCCTTAATAAATATTAATCCTTACTTAATCCTTAATCCGTAATCGCTTATAGCGAGTACGTTTTGGTTGTGTCATTACACAGCACAACTTTTCAACGCAAAATGTTTCAATAATAAAACTTTCGTTGATAGTCTACAGCTCGCAGAGAGCAAAACCTGAGTTCAGAAATTTTGACCATTAAATGTACTACGTACTTGTATACGGGGTAAGAGTACACTTTCTCGTATACTTATGACGGTTCTTGAAATACCCGTACTTGCGTAAATTAACACCAACAAATTTTTAATTGAATTAAATCTGAATTAAATGGAATAGATTTGGTATCCTCTAACATTCAAGTTTCAAATTGTAATTGAATAACACTACTCAGCCACCAACACATGTTTAGTGTAAAACTTGTTTTATGATCGTGTTTGCTACCCTACTACATTATATTCAAGCTATGTCAACCTTAGCCGACATAGCAACGACTGTCTTTTTAGTTATTTGTAAGTTGTGAATTGCCCAATATATGCTTCGTATTGTCTATATATACATTGTATATAAGTTTGTATGGATTCAATAAAATCTGTGTCCAACTGGTCCAAGATGACCACGGGTGAGTTATTTCTTGATCAGTTCTTTGTGACGTCATATTTAAGTACTTTTTCATGTCAAATAGGAAATAACTCTAGTGGAGATTCGGTTTTTTTCTGCACAGAAATTGTTTAAAGCAGGGTTGTCGAAAAATTTGGCTCGAAAATATTTGGCACGGCCTATATTAGCGAGACTATGTTTTGTTTAAGGCAAAGGCCAGACCACTCACTAGTTTTCCGGATCAATGTTTCTTTCAACATGATGGAAAACGTTGTTAGGGTCATATTTTATTTTCAGCTGTTTTAGCCTTTGCTTCATTCCTTGTGCATTGGGCGGTACGTAGTCGAACTGGAGGGTCTCCCTGTGCAGTGTGTCCATCCAACTCTTGAGGGAATCGTAGTCCTTTTCTTCGTTTGCAATACCAATGTATTCGAAATAATATCTGTAAAATAAAACCAAGAAATTCTTTATTGTATAAAAAGTGTTTGCCAATTTACAGGAATATCGGCCACTGAGATTTTACGTGTGTTAACATCAGGCAATCGGCAATCTTCTTGCCACTCCAGCAACTTTGCAGTCGGCAGTCACTTGACATAGATTGCAGGTTTGCTTGTAGTTTATACAACAAACAGAAAAAACAGAACAAAATATGGGCGCTTGGAAATATACACCTTTCTCCTTGTGTTCAAATTTGATACCTAGCTCGCGAGACATCCAGTCTGACACTCGCAGATAGGTTTCATACTACGCCATACTGAGCCATACATTGTTCTTTATTCATATCTTTTATCTACGACAGGATTGTCAGTGTCCTCAGGAAATTTGTTTAAATGCTTAAAATGTGTAAACCACGCCCTTCAGACAGCACTGTGTACCATATAGTAACTTTAAAACTAGAACCAAACATAATTATTTGAACTTGAATTCCAAGCAAGTGTGTGTATTATTCTCCGATTGGCTAGACATTCCTTCCCAATTTCCACCACAGGAAAATATATAATCGGCTCCCTTAGTATTGGGTCGACCAGTCGCTGCTAGAAGCGGCTCTCTGATTGGCTCATCAAACACTAACGATAACAACAACCAACCCCTTAAAACAATACACAACCAAACCCTTAAAACAATAAAGTAAGTGAAGGGGTAACCAACTTACTACAACTAAACCTAAAATATATCCTTAAAACAATACACAACCAAACCCTTAAAACCCTACACAACCAAACAAATACAATAGAGTTACTTTGTAGAATGATCACAATAAGAGGCAAGGCGAGTATACTTTTTCGCCCACTTCAAGATGGCGGACTGTCACGGCACATTTATTATTCGTAAACTCATATCATAGGGCTATTGGCGGTTGTTCAGGGTTATCTATGGTTAGTCGGGGTAAGGGTTGGGTCAGGGTACTTTTGTAAATGATGGGTTAGTGTATTGGTAGTGAAGAGTAACACTTGTCTGTGAGGTCCTATGTTCGAGATTCATCATGCCCACCTTTCTTTGGCATTTTTAACTTCTATTTTGTTTCTTGAAACTTTTCCAAGTACGAGTGTCAGTTTGAGCAATGTCGCAGTTCTTGTAAGCGTCTGCCATCTTGACTCAACTTTTAAAATATTTCCCAGATTTCAGAAGACGGATACTGCACAGCAACCAGCAAGCGCACTGCGCCCTTGTTTTTGGTAAAGTATACTGTGATGCTGTACGTACTTTGATTTTCTGGCTGGAAATGCGCCTCCTTCTTCTGTGGTCTGATCGGCCACCCTCCCCCCCATGGGACAGTACACAACCAGCACCTTCACGTTCTCATTCAGAACTGGCGACTGACGACAGGACTCCAAGAAAAAGTCGATGATCTCATTGGTCAGATCTGGAAAGAAAGCAATATTAACAATTGTTCTTAACAGTGGTAAAATGTCTTGGCGAACCATGAAGGTGAATTTTCTAAAAGCCACCATTCACCGTTGTTGAAGTGAATAGTTGTATTACCATCAGGAGCCCATCAATAGGAGCCTTATATCTTGGAGTCAACCCTTTCCCGAGTAGATTTATTTTTAGAACGGCTCTCAGGGGATTTCGCACGCACACAGTTCAGAATGAAGCTATTAGGGAAAGGGTTGGCTCAAGAAATAAGTGGAGATAAAGGCTCCTGTTGATGGGTTCCTGATTATCGTATCATGACAGACAACAAACACATTCAAAAACTAAAGTAAGAATCCTTCTCTCTGACTACAGCAAAACGGGAGTTTACGCCGGCCATCGTTTCATCCGATCCCGCAAACTATCTACAGCATAGAAAGTGGACATTACTAATTAGCTAGAGATCAAAATCAAATTGTGACCTAACAAACGGCCACCAAACAAAACAGAACCAGAATGAGAAAATCAATTATTTTAAATTCTTCAGATGGTCGTCTGTCTGCGCTTGTTTCCTTGTGTAATACCGCTGTACACAGGTACTTACCAAGTGGGAAGTACACGCCAGGTACATAGTAGTAGAGACCATTTGGGGCCGCCTTTTCGTGTGCGATGAGCTCTACATATTCATCATAGCGCATGCGTGAAATGTTCTTCACAATGGGAGTGGTTTTGGAGACGAATTCGTTGACTATGGCATCACCCTCCTCCTCCGGACCGTCGAAAAACAAATTCATGAACACGTTTCCTGGGCTGAAGGAAACAAAGAACACACCTTTAGATTCCATGCTTTAAACTATCAAATAAAATCAAACCTTAAGCGCCAGATGACTTTTTTGAAACATAAAATTTCTAGTTTTATGGACTTGTCAGTCGGTCGTAGTAGCAGAGGTCGACCGACGCCAGACAGATAGATAGCCATGCGAACAGACAGGCAGGCAGATGGACAGACAGAGAGGCAGACGCGCAGATAAACACGGACAGACAAACATACAAACTACAAGACAGAAAAATCGATAGATTGTCCCACACTGAGACGGTCTGCTCCGACGAAGGGCCAACGCTTAAAACCTCAGCTATACAGTAAGCCAACAGGCGAAAAACATACATCAGCCTTCGTTGATCAAACCCATGTCGAGCTTACTCACAAACGCAGAAAAAGCAGTTTTTGCAGAACTAGTCTTTCAGTGCTTGATAGACAGATAGACACAACGGTAGTCAAACAGACAGATAGACAGACAGATATGCAGATAGATAGATAGATAGATAGACAGACAGACAGATAGTCAAAAGGAAGACAGCAGATGCCAACAAGTGACATTAAGTGAGCGTCTCACCCGGTACTGGCCAGAAAGTACGACTCTACAAAGAACCTCGGGTCGGACTTTTCTTCTTGGAAATCCCTCGTGGCCTGGAACACTTCTTGCGCCCGCGATCCATCGTACACCAGCTGCCCACCGGTGATTTGATCTCGCATCTCATGCAGTTGGAATTTCACACTTGTTACCACGCTGAAGGAACAGAGATGAGTATACATGAAACACCACTTAGTAATATTTAACTAACCAATTCCAAAAGCAAGCACCGAAGAGAAGACACTTTTCTATGGAGTACAGTGTTTTTTAAAAGTGGTAAATCCTATGGAATAGTTCAACAAACGAAGCTTAACATCGGCATTCCCCGTAGTCTCTCAAGTCACCTGTAGTTGTGAAGTCGTTGCCTGTTGAGGGCAATTAGTTTAAATTGTTCAAACAAAACAAAAGGGCACCTGATGCCAGCCTAATCTATCTTGTCGAACACTTGTGCACTTGGTTTTTTTTGTTTTTATCATTTTTTAAAAGTTCCTTTTGCTTATGTTTATGTCTTAAGGCTGTTTATTGTTGTTATTTACTATCATTTATTAAAGCTACTATTATAATTAATATTGTTTTTACATTGGCATTTAATTTAGCTTATTAGTGACAGGATATTGGTAGAGGTGAAGACAATAATTCTTACTGACTTTTTACAATTTTAAAAATATTTGGGGGCTAATGTGCCCCCAGAGAGGAGGAGTGCATGCGCGCGCAATTCTCTGTCTGCAGGCCTGTGGGGCATTCTGCGGTTTAGGCGATT
>JAOBRG010362682.1:10122-27147 GCA_027574985.1 Umimayanthus nakama | reverse complement strand
CCCCCCCCCCCCCCCCCCCCATCCAGGGCCCTCAACACTTTTTATTTGGCCCTAGGCATTTTTCCTACAAGGAAATAGGTGGTTTTTCAAAAGTAGAGAGGTATGTCGAAAGAAGACAACAGCTGAAAAGGTGTCATGCCAAAAGACGATAAGATACAATGTTCTTTTCCATGAAGCAAGACAGGAAGTTTATCTCGTAGCCAGTCGCTTTTTTTAGGCGGCGGAGAGGAGCCGCAGAACATTTCAGAGACAAACTCAGGGAAGGAAGAGTCTTCCTCAACGTCCTCTCCACAATCTTTGGCGTGCCCCTAAAAGCGACTGGGTACGAGTTTATTTGAAAATGGAAATGGTGGTTTGTCAGAAAGAGGGGGATGTTTACCTTCTGTGAAAAAGGGAAGAAAGAGAAACTTAAGGTGCTGCATCAAAAGCTGCAAGAAAAGTGGTTTGTCCAATGGAGGAAAACAAAAAATTGATCCAAAAGGGGGTAAACACACACGGTTAATTGAGTATGGACGTCATCAAACACGACAACAAACCAATTGGGACAAAAGTTAAAAGAAGATAAAATTTATTAAACCATACTATATTGATAAAACGTAATTTCTTCTATTGTCCACACCTCATCATTTGACTAAGAGAGATTACTGAAAACCTAGCAGTTCTCCTGAAGGACATCTATTAACTGACCGACAAAGCCCTTTGTCTAAAGAGCGCACTTAGTGGGATTGCCCAGGGTTAGGAATTCGGCGAGATAAAACAGGAAGAGGTGCAGACGAAATCATACCAAAATATCCCACAAAACAAGGTTTTTCTCCTTAATATTTGCTGAGATCAACGCTGTGCGTTAACAATCTATCCAAAACACGCTTCTTCAAAACTGAAATTACTGATATGTTGTTTTAAAAATGTTAAAAACAATTTTGCACCCCCCCTACCAAAACTATCAAGACTCTGGAAACGCAAATTCGGATTCTCCCTATCACTCCTACATAGCAGTATCCTTGTGGCACCGATTTTTTAAGTCCTGTATACTTACTCCCCCTACCCCCTTCGTAGCTAGTTTATTCCCCATCCTAGAGTCCCACTCTTAGGTCTTTTAAGTTTACGTGGTCAAAAACGTCCTTAGTCACACTTGGCAATGTGAGCCATCACAACACTTCAGTTTGAACACACGGCCCCACCCAGTGGCACACGCCTCTATAACACTTGTACGAGAGTCCCTGTTTCCTGCAAGACTGCAGTTCAATAGTTAGGGAGATCAAGCCCCATGCTTGATGTTGCCTGTCAGCAAACAGCAGGATAGAAATGTCACGACCAAACCTAGGTTAAAACGCCGATTTTGGATTTATAGGGAAAGGAAGATTCATCGAATTTTTTTCGTTTGCTAATGTCATCTCTCCTGCGTTTGCCAGAACCACAAAAGGTGAGTCTTAGTCTCTTTACATAAGGAAAAATGGCATGCAGGACGAAGCGCTTATATTTAACACAAGTTCATTTTTCCGAATGTAATTCCAGGTTCGTTACAGAAAAACAGTAATCATTATAACATTTCAAAAGCTCTTCGCGGAATGTTATTCACGATTTTATCTGTAAATTATTAAATAATATGTTGATTCCTTCCACTCTAGATAAAAACGAAAGCAAACCGCATCAAACATAACAGTCTAACATGTCTTGTTTGTCACATATGTTGCTTTACGCTATGAATAACTTCAGCTTCAATCGTTTATCAGCTCATATAATTCAAAATAATTTTCAGATTACTCGGCCCAGTTACACCAGTGAGCCGGTCTCCTCGTTATGCCGCAAGTTGTTCACGAGGAACAAAGCTTTCTTGTTCCACCGAGTTCTTAGGCCTTTTTTCTTGCATTTAAAAGCTCCATTGCTTTACCAAGTTCATTGTCTGGGACCTGCAATGTGAAAGGGAGCTAATGAACAAGTGAAAACTGATTTCTACAGCAAATAACAGAACTTCCTACCAATAAACAGTGGGATAATGAATTGAAGAAACCAAATTTGTGCCAATCTGAAACTGGTCAAGGCTCTGATAAATCTGTTACTCTTCCTGGTGCAGCCTCCCTCCCCCCCCCCACCACGCCTTCCCCCGGCCTGAAATAGAAAACTGAAATGGGAAGATGCCCTTTGATTTGCTAAAGTTAAAGTTACAATTTTCATACACTTAAAAGGAAAGAAAGCCTGAAGACATCACTGAGATTATGTTTGGTTTTAACATACACTCAAGTAATCTGCATCTAGGAAAGCCTAATGGTCTAAACGTGGTAAGTTGAATTACTGGAATGAAATTTCCAAAAGTTACACGATTTTAGCGATAGCCCTGAAGGTAAATCTCTGACTCCGCAAAAGATCACCGTTGTTCTACCAACTTAGCTAGAAAGCGAGACGGGGTTGGTCGTGGGTAAATAGCAAGTAGCATTAAAATGGTAATTGGCGGCAAGTAAACACAAAAGTGTCGGGGTAGCCAGTAAGTGTTTGGTCGCTCAGCACTACTAGATTTAGTATATTTTGTAGTTTAAGGTGGCTCGAAACCGTACTTTAGCGCGAACGTCCTGGGCCGCTGCTTGCGGGAGCTCACCAAGCTCATGCAGGTGCTCATAAAGCGATCTTGTAACCTCGAAATTTTGGAAAACTTAGATTTCATATCGAAAATATCTCTGAAGGTTGACGGCGAAAATTTCTGAAACTTTACGCAAAACATCGCGTATCACGATCCATCTAATCTGACCCTGTGGCGTCATCTGCAAAACTGTATATCATTTAGCCTGCTCTAAAAGCAGTACTTTGGACTAAGAGTCAAATTTAAGGAACTTCTAAAACGAAGATCAAGACTTTTAAACACTGAAGAGTAAATCTCTAAATGCATAACTAGTATTTGTGTCTTGTCTCGCGGATAGGGCCTGGATCGACATGATATACGGTTTTGCAGATATCCTCGGCCCTGATTGGCTAATTCCAGGGACTCTGATCAACTGGATAGCACTATAGCAGCAATTGTTTTAAATTGTTTGGTGAATTTCCATGGACTTTGACAATTCTGGGTGGGTAAAACAGGAAAATAGGTTCGTCACTGCACATGTTTCAAGTAAATTTTGTGATTTACTATTACTTGCGATTTCTTGCAATTCTGCCGGGTTTAAGTTGAAAAGGATTTGAACAAAGCGCAGCTGATCTGGAACATGCCATGATATTTGAACTTAGTACTGAAAAATCAACTGCAAGCAAATTTATGAGTGAGTTGGTGAGTTAGTGAGAGAGTTAGTGAATGAGTGCATCAGTAAGTGGGTGAGTGAGTGAGTAGTTGAGAGTGTGAGCCTAGGGCGTATTATAGAGTTAACTGTGTTATCGGTAGTACATACCAGTTGGTGGTCAAAATGAAAAGTGCTATTGTAATAGAAGCTAATGTCGGCATCAGCTAAGGGCTCAGAAACCTGTGCAACTATCCCACATTCCACTGAAGGAAAACAATAACGAAAGTCGACATATTAAACAGAATCAAAGAAAAACAATTCTACGGCACGAACAGTGCAGGGCGTAAGGTGGTGTAAAACAAAATGTTCTAACATTGATCAGCTGGATTAGAAATTGCCTGTTGTGTAAATATGTTTTGTTCTTTGAATACTAAAAACATAAGCTCAAGTATTTCTCCTAGTTTTCAATAAGGGCCTAGAAGGGCGCTTGTTAGATGGTGACACTCAAAAACCATTTTCTTTATAGGTGAGTGGTCATCAGGTGCTTATCAAGTAGATACTTTAAAGGGGTTTAGGAAAGCATCTTACTGATAAATGGTTACCGGTAAATAAAATAAAAAATAACTGCTAGAAATAGTAGTTACCATTAGAATATTTGGTTTACACCACCTTACACCCGTTAATGCCCTCTTTCATGGATGAAACGTTGTGAAGTTCAAGCTCAGGCACAGATTCAGTTGATCATGAGAAAGTCAAAAAACACGTACAACTTCAGAATCGAAAACAAAAAACTTTTAACATTCTACTACCGTTCATCCATGAAGAGTTTACCTGTTGATTCAGGAACACTGCAATCAGAAAAGCCCGCAGTTCTTGAAAGCCACACCAAGAAAACTACTAGTGTAGCAAGCAGCCAAAACTTCCAATACGGGTAACAATTTGATGTCAGACACTATCAGGGAATATCTTTCAGTGATTATTAATGTACCACGCTCATTTTCTTGTGCATGAGGATAAATACAACTTCTCAAACTTCATACGAACAAACATTAACTGACTCCTAACCGTCATTACACAAAGAAACTACAAACCAGCTGCAGGTTTTCTGACAGCTCCGCATCCTTGTAAACCAAGGGTGGGTTTTCGGGTGGGAGAAAATCAAGGGCATTGCTTTTGCACAGAGTTTGCTTGTTCACTTTATGAAGTTTCTTGTCTTGTAAAACAGCACAAATGTCCTTTTGAATGTCAAAATACACTTTAATTCGTGCAAGGCATCAAAAAGTGCCTGCCAGTCATTTCTTTTGGACTTTTCTTTGGACACAATGCAGCTATTCCTGAAGCAACTAATACAGAGCACAAGATATATAATTGTTTTGTTATTCTATCGTTACAATTCTTGTGCCCTGTAGTATACACATGAGGACAGTACAGGTTCCCAATACATACCAGCGTGTGTCCCAGAGAGTATGTACTGATATAATATGTTGACATTTGCACATCAGCTAAAGGCTCTGCAACCTGGGCTGCAATACCAGTCTCCTCTGGATGTAATCACAATAATTATCGCCATGCATGCTTAAGATACTGCACATAACAGTACTACAGCCAGCCATAAATGTAAGAAATTATACCAAGATCATAAAGACTTTACTAACAAAGAAGTTCATAACTATCCAACAAAACATCGAGATCTGCTCCATCCCCAATTGGCTAAAGCCCGGCACATACGAGAGGAAACAACCGAGCAAAAAGTCTCGTGAGGACGTTAGCTCAGCTAGGTCCTCCCGTGCGCGCGTAAATTCTGGTGAGGCAAAAATTATCAAGCATGTTAGATATTTGTCTCACGACCTCGCGAGGCAAAAATCTCACAAAAGTTTACGCGCACACGGGAGGAACTAGCTGAGCTAACGGCCTCGCGAGACTTTTTGCTTAGCTCTTTCCTCTTGTGAGCGCCGGGCTTAACACGGCAAAATCTGAAAAATTTATATACAATGGGAGTGTGAACACTTACAATGTTCTGTTTCTGAACATTGGAAGATGCAAGATCTGTTTTAACAGCATTGAGAGCTTCAAAAGACCTACATGTACAGAGTGCTATCTGAAACTTTTTCAAGATCTGCTTTAACAGCATTGAGAATCTAAAAAAATCTACACTGAATTGTTATCTGAAACTTTTGCATTGACGTTCTGTGCTTTTGCAAATGTATTTTGGTCTATAACAGCAGCGATTGTTTGGCATAACATGGCAACAAAATACATCATTCAACTGAATCATTAAATAATAATTTATCTAAACTTAGTTTAATCACCTTGTTGATCATTTGTATATGCATACATGTACTTTGAGTAAACATGAATAGAGAGTAACCATCTGTCAAACTGAAATTTCCATGGCAATATTCAGTTAAGAAAACTCATCTACAGTACCAGGAAGTTGCAGACAACTGCTTAACACGGGAATGCGAAAGTTTACATGTAGAACATAATTTTGCATCAGCATTTCACTTTGTAATGATTACTTTAATGTATGAGTACAACTCCAACTTGACAAAACTAACAAGGCATAAACAAATTTATTATTTTAAAAAAGTGTTTGACTTACCAAATCCTAAGGGAGAATCTCCAACACGGATCAACCTCCAACATTCCTCTGTGTTACTTGTGTGCAAAGAACCCATTGGAAATCTATGAAGTTATTGGTTATTATTGTTAACATCATAAAATGAAGCAACATATTTTCAAAGGTGTCCCACCTAGATACTAGTCAAATAATAAGTTGAAAAATTGTTGTCCCTCGTATTATTAAACGAAAAAAACAACAGCAACAGCAATTCATTTGGCACTCCTTGTATTACATTTGGAACATAACTGTTGTATTAGAACCCTGGGAAAGGGGACTACAATACTTGCCCTGACGAGGATGAAGTTGCAGTTTTGGTAACTCTTAGGGTGTGTAAAGAACACTCTATAGTTTGTATAAGCGCTCTAATGATTATCAATAAAATTGCATTGGTTGTCCATTGATGCTATTGACTGTTTAGCTGTGGCTATAAATATATTGTTCGCTAAAATGAATGTGCGATCACGCTAAAGAATGTTCTTTTGATGTTACTGAATTTACAATGTGCACAAATGAAAATTACTTTGTCGAATTTGATTTTTTCAAGACATAAATGAAAGTCTTAAAATTTTTTTGAATATTTACAATTATGCAGATATCCTTGCAGGACGGCGCTTCTTGCGCAATTGAATGTCGATTGGCGCAAGTGAACGTATTTTCGCATTATTGCCTGACTTTTAGTGTAAATGATTACGTACTTTCTCTAAACGAACAGCAAAAGGTGTAGAAATAAGTTCATCTACCTTGAAAGTGTATCCGTCTCTAGAACAAGAGAAATGTCTCCGTCAATAATTGAGATGTGAAAAAATGATTCATAGCCTTCTTGTGGACTTGGTCTTGACCTGTGGAAGTAGGAAGTTTTCTAGTTGTAAGTACTGTTCCAACAGAGCAGGCTGAGAGTTTAGATTTCAAGAAGTCAATAAAAAGAAATTGATAGTAGTTCTTACCCTGAATAAAACATAAGGTCAAGTATTATAGGAGTCAGGTTTGGTAACATGTGGGGTTCTAGGCTGGTGATGTGATATCTGTTATGTGGACACACTAGTGGATGAGTGATGGGCCTCATCGCACAGTCTGCAAAGTAAAAACAGAAATAGAGTTATCAGATATGTTGCGCCTGGTACTAAAAGGAATACAGTTCTGGACTAACAAAATCTTATGTGAATTTAATTTGTTTCAACTGAATGCTGCAGCTTCTTGCTCTACATTTCCACTGTCATTTTTATTATATTACAGCAATAAAACAGTGTTGTGTGTGTGTCTAGACAAGCTTCAATGACATAGCAGATTACGAAGTTACAAGATATCGGCTGTTCTCTTGCCTGTTATGGATGCAATACCTGATTCAAGTATCTTCTAGCCAAAGACTCCAGCCACAATATCATCTAATGCATTTGTTTTCTAATAGAAGCTCACAGCCGGACAAATTTCTGAATTTTCATGCTGAAGATTACAAAACATTTTCCCCAAATTTACGTGGCTTACATAGAATTCTATGCAACTACCCTTTAACTTGATGAGATACACGGCTTCATACTCAATGTCTTGGTCTCCCACTCAATTGATCAGTTCCTGTTGTCTCCTTGCCCAAGATCCCAGGTATTTTTTCAACAATTTTTTCTTCTTGCCAAATAGTCCACACTGAAACTTGTGGCTTTTATCCAGGACTGCAATATATTACCACCTGACTCTAGCAGCTCAAGATCCAAGTCAGCATATCACCTGATTGCTGGTGGTCTCTTGACTACAGAAATCCTTCAATTTGCTTCCTGATTTCTAGTACAAGATCGAAGCCATCCATCCATCCACCCAAATCTTTTTCTGAGATCCTGTTTACCTTATCTCGCGCTTCTATAACCTTTGCCTTAAGTTTCAAGCAGTCTTTTCATTACAGTCCACCTATTTATATCTTAGTCAAGATCCAAACCATCCATCCACCTGATGGCCATGATCCTCTAACTGAATTTTGTTGGCTTTATGACCAAGATCCCAGCCATCCTTCCACTTGAGTCATGTGATTTCTTGCACAAAAGATCCTGGCATCCTTCCAACTCACTTAAAACTAAGCATACAGCTTCTTGACCAAGATCCCAGCCATCCTTCCACCTGATTCACGTGGCTTCTTTCTTAAAAGGTCCCGGAATCCTTCTACCTCACATAAAACTAAGCATACAGCTTCTTGTCCAAGATCGCAGCATCCTTCCACTTGATTCATGTGGCATCTTGCTCAAAAGGTCCTGGCATCCTTCCACCTCACTTAAAAACTAAGCATACAGCTTCTGGTTAAAGATCGTAGCCATCCTTCCACTAGATTCATGTGGCTTGTGGCATCCTTCCACCTCACTTAAAACTAAGCAAACAGCTTTTTGTCCAAGGTCCAAGCCATCCTTCCACTTGATTCATGTGGCTTCTTGCTCAAAATATCCTGGCATCCTTACACCTCATATAAAAACTAAGCATACAGCTCCTTGTCCAAGATCGCAGCATCTTTCCACTTGATTCATGTGGCATCTTGCTCAAAAGGTCCTGGCACCCTTCAATCTCACATAAAAACTAAGCATATAGCTTCTTTACCAAGATCCCAGCCATCCTTCCACGTGATTCATGTGCTCAAAAGGTCCTGGCACCTCACTTAAAAGCTAAACATACAGCTCCTTTCACTTGCTTCCTGTGGCTTACTCTTGAAGATTCCAACCATTGTCTCATTTGGTTGCTTTAGCTTCTTTGATTCCAGCCATCCTTCCATTACATGCACAGCATAACGTTACCCAAACACCTGGATATCATTCAACCTGATTCTTGTATCCACTTAATTACAATCCCCACCACAGCCAGCTACTTAATCCCAGCCATGATTTCGTCTGGTTCCTGATCTATTTTCTAAGATCCAAGCCATCCTTTTATGTGCTTCCTGTGTCTTATTCTTGACGATTCCAACAGTTCTCTCACATGATTGCTCTGGCTTCTTGATTTAAGCCATCCTTTCACTATTTCAACTTTTTATTGTCTAAGATCCAAGCCACTCTTCACCTGCTTCCCTTCCCAAAATTCAAGTCATCTTTTATCTGCTTCTTTTACCTTCAAGCAATCTTTCCACTAGTCTTGTTGTCCATCTCGCTCTGCAAGATCCAAACTAGCCTTTCAACTGATTGTAGTAGCTCTTTAACTGGTCCATGATACCAGCCTTTCTTTCACTTGATTACTGAATTTCTCTTTGCTGAAGGTTCGAGCCATTTTTACAAAAATTTTTATTCTCTAAATCTACTTATAGCTTGTCCAAGATTCCACTTCATACCTGTAGCTTAATTTTTCTTATCAAAATCCTGGACATCCCTTACACTTGATTCTTGTATCTTGTTCAACATCTCAACGCTACTTCCAATTGATTGCTGTTTCTTTTTGCTTGCTAAAAATATTCGCAATCCTGCCTTACCTGATCTGAAATACTTTGCGCAAATCATTTTACCCACCCAAAAGTATAATTTAATATTAACTAACCTTATAAAGAGGAGAAGATATCTTTTCTCACCTGATTCTATAGCCTTTTTGCCTATTCGCTCGCCAAGGGAAACTGTAACTTGTTCAGGACTTGTTCCAGTCTCTTGAAAAATCTTGAAGTTGTGTGACAAACACCGGATTGCAACACACAAATCCGATTCTTGTACCTGACAGTTAACAATGAGTTCAGATGTTTATCTTTTGTTTAATTCTGAAAAAATATCCAAACTTTCCCACACAATAATTCGGAAATTTATTGTTTGGGAGCCCACTAGTACTTCAATTTGACACAAACTGATAGATCAAGTTTAGCTGCTACTGTTATCTCAAGAGTGGTTGGAGATAAAATTACAAGCATAGCCACGGAGATTGACTAAAAATTATCACAAAGTACAGCAAATACAAAGTTTGCAGAACTTCGTTAGAAGACAAGGGGTATCTAAATACTATAAGTTGAATAAATACCCCTTATTAGCCAAGTGCTAGGTTTGTAGGGCAAGTTATGTACCAAGTTTTTTCCTTCCTTTTATGGCCTAAGTGTGAAGCGTGCGGGCCATGAAAACAAGAAAGTAAAAACGAGGATCCATAACTTGCCCTACAGACCGAGCAAACGAGGCTAAAAAGATACATTGTATGGCTTTGTTGGTTATTCTGGTTTTGAAAAGATGATAGAGAAAGAGCGGTCCATTTGGCAACTTACATACCTGGAATTGACCAATCAAAGCATGTGAAATCAGTCAGCCATATATCAAAAATGGAGATTAGTCTGACTGATATCAAAATATAATGCTATGAACACATACCTTTAAATGGACAAGGGGGTCTATTTGTCCTCCCCAAAGGTCTTTTAAAGTTAGTTTGTGCTATCTTATTTACCCAACCCCATATATTCATCAAAAGTTTCCTTTATTTGAAGATTTCTATTTATTTAAGAAAATTTGCCGTAACTTCTTGAAAGAACCAAGATGGAGGATGTGTTGTTTAAAGACTGTTTCCATAGCAACAGTACCACTTAGGATGTTAAAAGCAAAAAAACTCATGTTTGCACACAAGATGGTACCCTTTTAGGGGTGCCATGGCCAATTGATAGATACTTCATACAAACTTTGGCTTATATAAGCTTTTTTCTTTGATGCCTCTCTGTGTTTCTGATTGATACCATTTCAGTGTAAAACTCAGCTTAAGTAGTGTAGGAGTTTGAAATTTCCAAATAAGCATCCCCACCCTTTTTATATGAGAGCCCTTGGGCTGTTATGTCAGCTAAGTAAATTTAGTTTGTATATCAAACAAGCAGCTTGTGTGTAAGGATTTGGAAATAATTTTTTTTGGGGGGAGGGGTAAAGCCATATTTTTTTATAATAAATAAACTATAATTTATGGTTTATCCACCTGAGAAGATCCTGAGGTACTTACAAGAACATAGTCTGACTGATAAGTAGATATGATAAGCACAGATATATTGTTATCAGCCAGGGGTGTGATGACGCTCTTCACTATCTTACTAATGCCTGTCAAGTTGTTACTTCCAAAAGCTCCCGCTGACACTGTGAGCACCCGCCATGCTGACTCAGCAACATCAACATCCTCCTTATCAACTGGAAGCTCTACACAGACAAAAACGGATGTAACAAGTTACTTTACATGGCTGCCAGACCAATATTAATGATTATTAATATTTTTCCAAAAAAGGAAAAGAAAAATAAATTAAGATCTTACAAAAGCTAAAAATACATCATTGTACAACGCCGGTGAGTGTACCTTTTTGTTTGAAGTTGTAAATTTATGGCCACAAATATGGCAGGTGAAGTTGTTTTAATCAAGACTTAATATAAAACCATCTTCAAAATCTATTATCATGTAAAAAGTTACTTCACATGCCACGCTAATGCCACAATGAACATTTTCAGAACTTTCTTGGCTAAGCAGTTACAGTGCACACACAAAAAGTATCACATCTGAATTGACCATGCATACAGTAAGTTCAGAACTTCAAATCTTCAAAAGCTGATTCAGAAAGGTTGGGAATAACTGTGGTAAACAGCTTTGATGTACTACAAGAAATTACGTTAGGAAGAGAACAGTGCCACATTCTCAAATGATTGGGTCAGCAATGTTCCAACCACAGAGATATGTAAATTATATCATTCTAAGGATCTTTGAACTGTTATTGGTCACAATTGCATTCTGACGTGCAAAGTGCCAAATTCTGTCATCTCTAACTCATAGCAACACTATGAGTTGATATAATGGGACTGCATCTGCAAAACGATAATTGCTGATTGGAAAATTTATTTTAAACTTTGATGCGTCTGAAAATGCTGCAACTCATTTAAGAATGCAATTGCTACAACGAAAATGTGTAGTTTAAATGTACCACCTTATAATCTGAATGAGAATTGTGAAAAAACAACAAAAGATAAAGGAATAACTCCTGACAACTTGACCTGCTGCCAGCAAGTGGTCAATTTAAAATGTAGAATTTTTCATTAATTAAAATGTGGTTTTTAATCTCAAAGTATTTTCAAAATATTATTGCAGATAACATCAAAACAGCTGTGTGGATAAACTTAATTTTTCATTCTAAGGTATTATTTGACAATGTCCAACAGAGCAAAGTGTGATTGTCTCACAGGTGTTCACACACTGGAGAGACAAGCACGATAAGGACAAGCACAAGAAAAAGGGAAAAGCTTAAGATGGCATTTATAATTGACCACAGATAAGAATATCTACTATAACAAAGGTAGGGATTCTGAGCAGCACAGACCCAGCAAAATTTGAATTCCCCTCCCCCCCCGTCCCCCTTCAGGGTTGCCATGGAGAAAAATTACATTTTTGGAATTTGCTTGTTTAAACAATATTTAGCTAGCATATTTTCACAAACCACAATTAATCCTTTTTTATTTTCATTAATCCCTTTTTTTACTTTCAATAAAAAACACAGTGAGAACCCCCAAAGCTCCTCAGAGTTGAACCAACTTGCATTGTTTGTGCATAATGTTTACACTGCTTCACTATTATCTCTCTTAAATATGTACCAGGATAAATGGCAGTGGTCTGGGTGATGGTATGAGGGAAAAGAATGTCTGAATATTTTATTTTACAGTGCACACTTACCTGAGAACACATCTTCTTCCACGATAACTGTGTAGCCATCCCTTGCTTCCGTGAAGCTAAAAAAGGATGGCCTGAAAAAAAAAACAAATAAAATATTCTAATCTTCAAGACTATTTTTCGTGTTAGTATTTGAGGATTACCAAATATTTTTATGGCGACATATTTGCGAATATATTTTAAAATTTTTGCAATGCCAATATGTGATGTTGTATGGATCGTCTTACAGTAACACATTACTGAAACTATTTCAACATGTCCGTTTCAAAACGGAAACACTTTACGCAATATGACAAAAAGGGCAAAAGGTTAGACTTCAGTCAATCACCTTGAATACGGCAAAAGAGAAATTTTGATCAAAGCGTGAGTGTACTTTGCTATGGAATTTTTCTTGATGTTTGCAACTCGCAGTCGGTGTTCAAGAATGTGGATTTCTGTCGATTCATGATCGGTAGCGTTGATCATACTTGCTGACATAGGGAAAGCTCCTACTGTCTGCCCGAAGGCTAAAGGAGATCGGGATCCGCCTAGTTCTCCTATCTTGTCTCTTGTTGAGCTCCAGCAAAATTCTGTAGAATATAAACTCGAAGTCTGTTTCTTTACAGGCAATGTACCACTGCGAGTCTTCCCGAGGATGCTTGTAGCGCACTGCGTATTCAACCCGGGTGACTGCAGCGATTCCTTCACCCTATTCACGAAATCCTTTCTCCAGTTATATTACAAATCCTGTTAGCACGTCGAAGTAAATCCGAACGGTGAAAGATGCGAAGTGCTCTTATAGAACAGTTGTCTATTAGCGAGATCTCAGATGAAATCGCTTGACGTTGATTATATCTTTGCAGCATAACCTCAGTAGAATTCGAAGACTTTTACCATGAAAGGTGTTTGCATTTTTTGGCGTACCAGAGTCACTGTAGCTTGACTTTCGTTCAACTCACGGTGTAGAAAATTAAAAGCACAGTAGATGAGCAAACATTTTCTGTATGTACATTTCCATTAGAGGGCAACCTGGCGTGCAAGCGCTTTTAAAGCCGTCGAGCCTCGTTTCCGGATCCTGTCTTGCCGATTCAATTGTAAAACGAGAGGGGGAGGGAGAAATTAGTTTGGGATTTGTAACAGGAGTTTATGTTTGTGTAAACTAATTTAAAATATACACCGATATATAAAGAGTTCGTTCCAGTACCATTTTAAGGATCTGTTACTGAAACCTAAAAAAGATGAAAAAGTAAACACTTTTCTAAAACTATTCGCATTCCTTCAGTATGCGTACAAATATTGACATCACCCCCACCCTGATAAAACTTACTACTCCAAAGCCCAACAAGCTGCGTGGAAACTGGGTACTAGCTTCAGAGGCTGCATGCATCAACGAAAACAAGATGTCGGGTGCAATATTCACTCCAACAAACCAAGTTAAACTCACCAACGTTGCCGTAGTGAGGTTAAAGAAGGCTGGCAAGAGATTTGAGATAGCCTGCTACAAGAACAAAGTCATGTCATGGCGCAGCAAAGTGTATGTAGTCAGATTTGACAGTTTTAAAGTTCCCATACCGATCGATTTTACTTATACTAGCTGCAAAAAACTTAGAAGCCATGTGACATCTTGGGATCAGTATAGTTCTCTATGAAAATTCAGTGACAGTCTTCAACTATACGACACAAGCAGCGAAACTTTACTGTAGATCTTAAAGTATGTTTATTAATTGGGTTAAGTTACTTGATTCATTTCATATCTGAAAGTGTCACTGATAACCACGGAATTGTTTTCAATTAAAAATATCCTGTTTGTAAGTTTAGATTGTAGTTAACTAAATACTCCAGAAGTTTTAAAGAGAAATGTAAACAGGGATACCAGCAGCGACGGATGTTATTATTGCCAACTGTGATGTGACTGCTGAAGGCTTTCTTCATAGATGGACGGAAGCTGCTTGATTCAAAGTCAGCTGAAGCCAGTTAATCAAAACATCCCCCACAACCTACAGGTGTCATGTGTGATAATGTGGCCACAAATCAAAAAATTAAATTTTGATGAGAAATCTTGAGCCCTGGAAAAGTGGAGTTACAAAATAATGCATACTTTGACCTTGAACTTGCTCTGCTATTTGTTCTTCATTGGTGGCCAAATGAAATTCAAGCTAAACACAGAGCAAGCCTGTATCTCTGAAGGGTGACGGTCTCATCTTGTCAACCATTAATATTGGTCAGTGGTTGAAAAACAGTTTGAGCTATTCAGGCATGAGTGTGGCTCTCCTCTGCACTTTATGTCATTGCTGCTGCTTCACCTGCTAAAAATAAAAGTTATTTTATGCTGTTGGGGTATGACCTCTTTTCTGAGCCAACTTACAGTTTTTATGATGATTAACTCTTTCAGTTTCTTCTTTGTCTACATTAGTTTCATTCATAAATTTATACGTGCTATTTTTGCATGTTTACACATTAAATCTGTAAAACCTGTGACAAACTGTGCAAGTGCATGCCAAAAAATCACAAAATGTTCCTGCCACTAGTGATGTGCCTATCAATGCATGACATTGTATCACCTTCACCCAGGGATGTACCGGTACCTAGCAGGAGGGCAGTTACTGCCTCCCCTAGAGATACAATAAAGTGACTATAATGCTCTTGTAAGTGTCATTTTTGCATCATTTCACCTTGACAAATTTCCATCAGGCCTGATAAACCGATTCTGGAGCTATTTTAAACAAATGCAAAATGTGAAAGAAACATAATTATATTTTTAAAGCATACTTTTTCTAATGTCCAGAGAACTTGTTAAAATTTATAGTCTTAGAGTTAAGGAGGTGACACAATTTCCCCCCTCCCCTAACCTTTTCCAGTCCCAGGTGTGCGAAAAAAGTCTGGTCTGAATAGAATTATTCTTTCTAATTAATACACGTGCATGGCCTTACAGGCTTGCCAATACTACATTTTATTAACAGAATAACTATATTTTATTATTGAAACTTCACAGGGAAAAGGACATTGATGAAGTTCTTCAGACACACACTGTGTTCACAAATGTCTCCAAAGGACAAGTGGCAAAGAAAGAAGATCTTATAAAGGGATTTGGAACAGAAGATCAGACAGAGATCTGTATCAAAGTGAGCTTTTACTCTCTTAAGCCCTTTTAGCCCCAAACAAAAAACCGATGAGCAATGCTTCATGTAAATTCTCCTAAATGGTATCAAGACTTTCCTTTTTAATAGTGTGGAGAGAATTTTGGCTCAACTACTATTTGAAGAGCTCGGTGCAAATATGTTCTAAGTGACGATATTGGACCGCCCTTCACAAGACCTTGAAATTATCTACAATGATGTATTTTTCTGCAATGCTACAGTGGCAAAAGGATTCATGTTATGTAGCCAACACATTCTTGCAATACCAATGGACCCAGAGACACCAATTTAGGAGAAAAAAGCTTCCAAATGCCAAGAATTTTCTATAATTTCTGCTGCCAGGGGGTAAAAAGACTTCTGCTGTTTTTCTTGGTTGATGGGGCTTTAAAAAATTCTTATTAAATATTTGGCTATATATGTACCATTAGCCTAGAGTACAGTATATAGCTATGAAAAAAACAAATCCCAGTATTTTAAAAAGTCACCAAGAATTGACACTTATAGGCTGTTTTTGCACCAAGCTATTCATTTGATAGCTCGCAATGTGTGAACTCCTATATTCTCACAACAAGACAACTCAATAAAAGTCATATTTTGTTAGGAGAAGCTACCGTAGGTGTTAATAAACTGGCTGGTGCTAGAAGGATTTCAAAACTGAATAGCAACAAGTTACACCAACAATGTTTACAAGTTCTCACAGACCTATTAAAATTATTTAATATTTATTGTTTACCGGTAAATGTTTTTTTAATCAATTTAAGTATTTAAAAGTAAATATATTTATTTTTAAACTATTTTCTTGTTTTTCTCCAGATCTTAGCAAAAGGAGAAATGCAAGTTTCAGAAAAAGAGAGGCATCAGCAACTTGAATCGACATTCAGGGAAATTGCGACAATGGTGGCCGACAAGTGCGTGAATCCCGAGACTAAACGACCCTATCCTGTGGGGGTGATAGAGAGGGCCATGAAAGATATACACTACTCAGTGATTCCAACAAGAAGCACAAAACAGCAGGTACTGTGCATTGGTAGATGGTATATTGATGTACTGTGACATGACATCTATTTGAAAAAGATTTCTGGATTATTTGAAATCATCAAAAAATAAATTCTAAGTATTTTCCAAACACCTTGAAGAATTACAGTTCTTCTGAAAACTTATACTTTATACAACTTTTATCTGAGGCTCATGAGTTTTTAAAAATTTCTATCCTTACTATATCTCAATGAAAAGAAACAAATTTGCTACATATTCACTCGAATAAGTGCTATGGCGACATTTGGTGTGTTGCTTGTTTGGAGGTAGCCCTTATTTGAATATTAAGTAAATACAGTTATAGCTCTAGTTTATTATGTACACTTGCTTTAGTTCCTTTCACAGATATTAATACATGTAAAATTAAAGTCAGAGGTCGTGGAGAAACTGGTGATCCCACCCCCCACCCCCCCTTCTACCTCAACAATATAAATAG
>JAOBRG010362682.1:0-10022 GCA_027574985.1 Umimayanthus nakama | reverse complement strand
AAAATTAAAGTCAGAGGTCGTGGAGAAACTGGTGATCCCACCCCCCACCCCCCCTTCTACCTCAACAATATAAATAGGGTGATGGGAAGTCCCTTTAGTTTTCTTGTAGTTCTTTTTAATTATGAAACAATTTAACAATTGCTCGCTAGTTTTGTTTTTAAAGAATTTTGACATTCATGAATTAAATCACAGGCTCTGGAAGTGATTAAGCAGCTAAAAGAGACAATGGAGATTGACCGCGCCCAGATGAGACTCCGCCTGGTTTTACCAGTGAAAGTTGCCAAACATGTAATGGAGAAATTGCGACCATCTCTGAAGACGGTTGAGTCTGAAGAATGGGAGGGAGACCTTGTCGTGGTAAGTCTTCAGGCACTGACCATTTACAACCAAGTTTGGAAAACCATTTTGTGTTGTTTAACATTTTGTTATTTATTTTGTTGAAGTCCATATTCCGCAAGGAATGATAAGAACAATAGACTGACATTCACAAAGGCTGTTGTTCTTGGTAGCACCAACGTCTGACAGCATTTGTTAAATTTTTTGAGAGCTTTACTTTGATTAATCTTGGTTTTATTAATAGATCAAGTCCTTTCAATGCTCTTTCCAGACTGATAATAATTCAATGTAAGTAGTTGTTTTTGTTTGACTGTATCAGATGGCCTATACTTACAACTCCAAAGCAATATAATTTTCTTCTCTGCAGCAGACCTTACATGTACATCTCATAGCGTATGTTAAAATAGCAGTAAGTGAGAATCACTTGTAAGAACATGGATTCCAAACATCTTATGAAATGTTCAATAATTGCTGAAAATTTTCTGGACAATATTCTTTTAGTAACTGAAGAGCTCGGTGCAAAAATGGGATAAAGTGACAATTTGGACCACCCTTCACAAAACCTGGAAATTATCTATCTTCCTGCTATGCTACAGTGAACCAAGGACTCATGTTAGGTAGCCAACACATTATTCTTGCAATACAAATAGAATCTCCGCACAAAGAGCACCAATTTAGTTTACTTTTGACCGGGAGAGAAAAGCTTCCAAAAATGCCAAGAATTTCCTATAATCTCTGCTGGGGGTAAAATCTCTTCTGTTCTTAGCCTTGGTTGAATGGACTTGCAAAAAACCCTATTTACTATGTTCCATTAGCCTAGAATAAGGTACAGCTGTGAAAAAAACCCTAAATTTCCCAGTATTTTAAAAAGTCACCAAAAATCGTCACTTAGGCCAGTGACAGAAAGTTTCTAATTTTTGCTACACTTTTAATTAATATTCTTAAAATATGACCATGGTTTGAACAGTGATCATTCATATAAAATTATCATTATGTATTTTGCAGCTGTGTAAAATCTAGTATTAAATATAATATATAATTTTATTCTTAAATAAAAAAGAAAAAAAGATTATTTTAATGAGATACAAGTTAAATAGAGTACATGTATTTGTCTTGCATGTTGGTTCACTGCTACTGTACAATGTATTTCCATTTCATTGTTCAACAGGTCTGTCTCATTGACCCTGGGCAATACAGAAATATTGACGAGACGTTAAGAGCTGGCACAAAGGGAACAGGAACTTTGGAAGTGCTTAGTTTGAAAGATGTTGAGGAAGGAGATGAAAGACTGGAGTAGGGAGTTTGTAGAAATTATTGCAAAGTTAGGTGTGATACAATCCCAAAGGTTGGGGGCTGGTTTGCAAAGGTTGGCAAGTTTACCTTACTTTGGCATAGTTTGAACTGCCAAAAAATAATGCAGCACCATTTTGCTAATGATTCATTCCCTTGTGGAGGCTAAGAGTTATTATTTGGTCAAATTTTGGTTCATTAATTCAAAAAAAAACATTGCATTATTTTACACTCTACAAGGTAGTTAGTCTAGCAACAAACTACATCAATTAGCAAATAAGAACAAGCTTCTTAAAGCAATTTCTCCATCAGAAACTAAAATGTACTTCAAGAAGTAAACAGAAAACTTATTTCAGATAAATCAGGTGGAGTTATCAAGCACTATAATTGCAGCTACTAAGATATAACATCTAATACATCAAACCTACATGTAAAACTTTATACAGTATCTCTGTATATTACATTTGGTTTGTAACAAGGCTTGATATTTTTATGAACTAGTTAAACTTCAGCTCTCCAAAAACTCAAAAACACAACAAAAACCAACAACACAAAATTTCTATATTGGCTGTTTATCTGCTGGACAAAGATTTTGTTTACTTTATAACCACTGATTTGGTGCAAAATTACACTACTCTTCAAATGCAAATCAAGTGTGAAGCTGTGACTGCTCTAAGAAGGAAACAAATAATTAAAATGCAGTTTCTGATACATGTACCTTATAAAAGTTATTTCAACCAAAAATGACATTGCTGTGTCTTAATGGTGCTATGTTTCTACACCTTTCTGTAAAATTACACCATGCTGCTATAATCAGACTAAACAACCTACACACCCCTCCCCCTTCTTGCTATGGCCCTACGCTTAGCTTGACAACCCATCTTTGTTTATCAATCAGATGATTGGGTCTGTGTGCACTGCTATGAAGCCAAGGGGGAGGGGGGGGTAATTACCTGAAGAACGAGAACTAAATGCTTGTAACAAAGTATCTTAAAATCTTAGAGCAATAGTTCATGCAGGTTCCAAAGATACAAGGTTTTTAGGGGGTCTGAGGGCATGCTCCCCTGGAAAAATTCTGAAATTTGAGGTACTCAAACAGAAACTGCTCAGAATGCATTGAAACTGTTAATTATACCGCTGCCATGTTATTTTGTATCAATTTGAATCTCTTATGATCCCATCAGGGGAATGTTTTGGCTCCTGGGGGATATGTACAATGTGCACCCAACTGCCCACTCTATAGGTGTGTACTGCTTCTGAACAAAGTTTTTGGTTATTCCTACATGTATTTGGTTAATGTATAGCCTCAATATACCAGTTTTATCTAAAATGAATTCTTATCTAACTCCGTTAAAACATGATTGGGCTTTGATGACTGCTAATGGAACTGGGTTCAGCATGAGCCAGTGGACTGTTGACATAAGTTTAAGAAATTTTAATAGATGCTAAAATAAAATGATATTTATAGAAATGCAGAGTATGCAGACCTATAGTACTATACACTCAGCAGATTTACATTCCATGTTTTGGATACAGGAACAAAGTTCCTTCCAATTACAAAAGTCTGGGCTTTTTAATTATTGTTATAGTCATATCTATTTTTGCTAGCTTTTACTACTGAATAAATAAAGTAATTTAGCAATAGTTGTGTTACATACGTGGCTAGTGCCACACAGCACAGTTGCATTACCTACTGTAATATGGACCATTGTATTTGTACATGCGCAGTTAAATAAAGTGTTCAGACCTCGTGTTTCAATGGCGTGTTGTTGTGTCAAAATCTACCTTAGAAAGGAATATAACAAGTTGATGTTTCGTCATTTACTGTTATTAATGTGCCAACCAGGTACCTATTGGTTGCTGGGACACAGTAGTCTTTTCAAATCAAGGTTGGCACCAAGTTCTGCATTACAAAAGTAATGTTTATATAAACACCAACTATTACTATACTTAAATAATGGAATGCCAGGCAAGTTAAATTTACCTGCAAGTTGTATCATTATATCCTTACCAGTTAAGTAACTGCAAATACAGGTTCAACTACCAAATTATTAAATACTAAAATTCTGGTAACCTGATTGGCTCTCTATTACAACATAAATCCTATATACCATATTGCCTTAAAATGGCCAAAAACTCAACTCGGTAGAAAATAGAACTCGAGATATTTTTATCCAGTGTTTGGTATTTAATAAAACAATTATTCCAATCGCACTTGTTAGATATAAGCTTTTGATAGCCCACTCGGTGCTTTGCACCTCATCCACTATCTAAAAGCATACCGCATGTCCAACATGCATTAGTTGAATAATAAATTATTGTTAAGTATGCATGGCAGCCATGCCTCAGCTTTATACAATGTGCATGATTGTACTACATCATTGTTTTATCTCCAAAAATAAATTTTGATATGACAAAAAAATATATAGTAATGAATATTTATTACGTGTTTTTTAGTTTTGTTAATTCAACCAAAAACTGTACTACTGTACTTGGTCATTAGCTAAGCCTTAAGTGTCATGTCGTATTTATTCGATTATGCGTCTATTCATGTATGAGTGCCCACCTGTAATATGTGCCTACCCTGAAGGTAGAAAAAGTTAAAAGGAAGCCCCCAGCCTCAATATTAGCGCCCACCCTAACGCAGAAAGTTCACTTATTGAGCTGAGGGATGATGACATTGAAGTTGTTTGAGAGTATGGTATTTTACATTTATGATATCTAAAAATGTGGCATAACACAATATGGCCATATTCTGGCGAGCTGGCTTATCTAACAATCAAACATGGAAACTTGACTATCAAACAATGGTCCACTTTAAGACTGTAGTACGTTATATCTTAAACTGGTCTTTAGTCTGTTCCATGAGGTCCTCTGGTCACACCTTGTTAATGGAAGGGGACCAAGTGTTGACAGACGTTGTTTGAAGGCATGGGATCAATTTTCATGGCCGCAGATAAAATGAACTTGATACTATTATTTGGGAGCATTGAAGGGCACAGTGGGACTCTTGTCCAAATCCTTTTATACCTTCAACAACTTAATTTAATGATTGAGCTTAGTCACTGCCTCCCATGGCCTTGAGCAATGATTTCCATTGTTTCTCTGACTCTCTAGGTTTAGTTTCCATGGCCACAGATAAAATTGAACTAATAAATACATACAATAAATATATAATATGGTTTTTGTTCAGCTCAGGTGTTCTGACCATTCTAAAGGTAAGCTTACATGTATAGCGTACGGTATTTCGATTGACTTTAGTCACTGTCTTCCATGACCTCTGTTGTATTTTGTTTACTCTCTTTTTTCTCTTGTTGAGCTTTTCTTTTCTTGCTTGCTTTGAAGGGGGTTAACACACTTGTTTCATCAGTTGCTTGCTTGATGGCTTCTGATACACTTGCTTTTTCAGCTGCTCAAATGAGACAAAAAATAATTACATGACTGTATAGCACTTGATTTTCCTTTTGTAAACAAAGAAATGTATTTGAAGATCCTTTTTACTTTTCTTGTGAGTTTCTTAAATTTCCAAAAAAAAATCAACCATAATTGTAAAGTATCTGCCACTGTACAGAGTATGGCTTTCAAGCCTTTTTGTCAAGAATGAAGTATACTGCAGTAGAAATTACACACTTTTGATCAGGAGCAAAGTATCAAATTTGAGCAAGTTTAGGTTAAAAGTTTTGCAAAGGCCAAATTCTTAAACTTGCTATTTTGTCAGAACACAATGTCTGAAACAGAGTGATGCTACTTTGCCAAAGCACAATGGCTGATGTTTTCAAAGATCTATACACTACAACATAGATCTATCAAGAAAAGTGTATGTTTCCCTTGCTTTGAATCAAAAGTAAACCATTTTTAATTTTAAAGCTTTTTTTAGTAAGGAACAGAGTCAGAATTTTGGGGTCTCAGCAGCACACTCCCCATTCTAATGGAGAGTACCCGCCCAGGGACATGTACAGTGCCTTTGAGGACACTATGACATCTATCAAGAAAAGGGTACATGTATAATTCCTCACTATACAAGTTCTGTAATTGTTTTGTAAAAATAAAAATAAAGTTTAGCACTGTTTAAAGAAGTCTAACCATCTTTGGAAGTGGGAAATGTGATTAGAAAATGAATTGCGAGTTTGTACCCCTGATCTTAATTATTATGCTTCGGTTTTTTCATTTTTTATAATTATGTTATAACAGTTACTATAATACATTAATTACAGTTGTTATTATTGTAATTGCTATAATTATTATTACTGTACTTGCAATGCATGTACTATTTTTTCCAATAATTTATCTTTATTGTATCAAACATAATTAAATTTTAGAACTTGAAAAATCATGACTTAAGACAGTTACATGTACTGCAGATAAATTGCTGGAGGTGTGATTCAACTTTTGAAAAAAACAGATAAAGTATGGCAGGGTATTCAGTTGCTTGAGGTGTAAATTTGCTGCAATATATGAAAAGTCTTCAATTTTTCAGGCGTGTCAGGTCATTCAGAGGGGTGTGACACCTGCACTGAAGATGTGTGTCTTGATAGGTCTGCAGACTGCAATTCTCACCTGGGGTCTTGCACTGCTGTAGCAGTTGCAAAAGCTGATCTTTATTGTACTTGATGAGGAATTTTTGACATGTCCGCAAGGTACCTGGTGTGTATGAAAACATCTGTACTGATTGAAAATTGCAGTCAACCAAATTAACGAGAAAACCATAATCAGTATCTCATAGATTTCAACATTACACTAACGGTGGCAAGAAAACTGATCTTGAATTCAAATTTTGCTGTCTGTTGTCACAACCTCCCCACACAGAATTAAAAGTTTTTACAACTTGCACTTAAACCAAGATTCATTGTTAATAATGTTGGATAAGTCAAGTGACCCTTTTTGTTGCCTGAGAAATGAAAGTAGTAGAAAATGTTTTCTCACCACCAGAGAGAGATCGGGGTTCTAGTTTATGCGTGTTTCTTGAGAAGTTGTTAAAAATAACACTTCCCTTCTATTTTGACTTGAATATAATATAAAATTAGACTAGGAGACAGTGTAGCTGTAAAAAAAAGTTTGAAATTATTCCAAGCTTTTTAAAGTCATCTGCAGAGATGCCAATATTAGAAAACTACTGGGTGTGTGATTAACTTTTTTAAAATTAGTAACAAAGAAAGTATGGCAGTGTATTCAGGTACTGGGCATCTGAGTTAATGCAAATGTATGGGAAAATCTTGAATTTTCAGGAGTGTAAAGTTATTCGGAAGTGTGTGACGCACCCCTAAGGCATGCATCTTGGTAGGTCTGCATCTGAGCACATCCTTTAGGCCATTTTTTCACTTACTGTATCTCTTCAATTAGGGAGGAATGGTAATTTATTGGTATGGGGTATGGGGATTTTAAAATTTGAACAGAGTGTCTTTGTGTGGCATTCCTACCCCATTAAAATGTAAGCTAACAGAATATTTACCAAAGATAATGGATGACACCCCTCCATATACTAAGTGATTGTATGAATGAATGCTCCTTTAGCTTACTGTTTGGAAGTTCAGCAGTCAGGGACAGGGGGGGAGGGAGGGGCTGATACAGCTACAGCCCTAGGTACCACTCTGTTGAAAATTATGTAAAGTAACTAAGAAAAAATGTGTTTCCAGCTGAACCATTTTGTGTCACCTGTCAGCTCCACCAATTTCAAAGCAGCGTAGTGGCAGTTTTTTAGGAGGGGGGAACATGTTGGGAGCACTAACCTGGGAAAAAGGAGAACCTAGAGAGAGTAGAAAATGAGGAGGCAAGGGGGATGGGGAGGGGAAAACGAGATTTTTCACCTTGGTTCAGGCTTCCTGATCCCCCCTCCAAAACAACTGCCGCAATGCAGGCTATCCCTGGTAGCAACTAACTAACAAGCTAAAGCAACCTCCACCCCCTCAGGTATTCATCAGCTACATACCTCCAACATGAAGCACTCTAATTATGCACCGCCTTTTGTTAATGGTTTTGACAAATGTCAGTGCTGACCAAACCATGCGATAATAATCCCTGCTGCAGCCAATGAACACAACACTGGTGTAAGGGTTCAGGTATTTTACTATTGTGAAGAAAAAACATTAAATGTTAATCAAAATCTGCATCAACTGCTGTCTTTATTCTGAAATAATTTTTACAAAGTAACACAAAAATATAATATATTTATAAGAGAACAGACCAAACACTTTCAATGGGTGTCCCATCTTTTGACAATGTGAAAAATCCTAAATAGTTAAAATTTCAAGTTTGTAAAAATTGTTTTGTAGGTTCTTGTACCAAAATGAGGTACTTTGCATACACATTTTGTTCTGGTCATAATCCCATTCCCAAATAGTTTACCCTCACATGACTTAACTGGAGGGAATTAACCCCAACAGGCTTTGTGATAATCGCTTTCTTCTCCAGTAAACTATGGAATGGAAGATAATAGTTTGTTGTCAAGATGGCCAAAAAATCTGATTGAAACTGCTCCCACCAAATTACTCCTGTTAGGTTGCTATTTTTGTTTTTTCAGGTTCTCAGTGGTTTGAGCAACTGCCCCGGCATGACAGAGGTCACGAGTTTATTAGAACCCACAACTGACCTGCCTCTCATGATCTGCCCCGGCATTGCAGACACTACGAGTTCAAACTCCATTAAAGCCCAATTCAGGCAATAATTGCATATACTTAAGTTGCAATTAAACAGAAATGACCATTTGACAAACTCATAACATTTCATTATATAATTAATGTAATTTTAACCACAAAAGTTCCACCTTTCAAATTGCTTTTCACACAGGCCAGGCCATAGTCCCCATGTGCTTCTTGCACTGCATTCTTTATTTCCAAAAGTAGATTTTGTGATGACATGGATGATTCTACAAGCCCATCTTCAAACATGATTTCAGCCAACAGGTATCTAAGAGAGAATATAACTATTGTTGGAGCAACTTCAGAATACCCAGCGACCATTGTTCTCAAATTTACTGCACACATGTTTCTTTAGAACGAGGAATGCGCAGTAATAAATTAGTTCGAGTGGCAGGGTATTTTGAAGTTTAGCCCAGAAGGCAATGCCAAAACCTGCTCAAGTCAGCCTAAAACAGCTTCAAGTTATCAGCATTTTTACAGATATTTATGCCTTTGTTATACCATGTGTGCAAAATCTACAGGTCCAAATATCGCCAAATGTCCCAGCAAAGGCCACTCAACCTCCTGCCTGCCTTTACACAGCAAATGAGTGCTTTCTAGATTTCTTAAAAGGAAAATGCAAGACATAAAGACATCTTCAGATTTTCTATTTTTTCCCTAGAACAAACTTCTGAAGGAAACTGTTACTTGACAATCTCTTTAACTTTCAAAAGCAAACTTATGCAGGACAGTCTTCAAAAATTCCAGCTAGTAAATATTTCTGTATTTAAATATATGTTTGAGAAACACATGTGCAGGTAAATCAGTAGTTCTCCAGGTCTTTTTTTCTGCAAGTTGAGAAGAAACTTCCTTTCTCTATCTGAGCCAAGCGTACCAAAGCTGGAGAATGGACAAGCACTCAGATTCAAGAGTCAGCAGCTAGGATGTATTGATGGCATGCCATGGCCAATGGCGATCGATAACTAGTCAATATTTATTCGATTTGTCGACAAATATATCTTATCCAGATCTGAAATTTATATAACATTAAGGAACTGAATGCAGTCCTATTATACTTAGAACTCCGAACTTACCTTTTCTTGTAGCGAACCATTTTCAATTTCTGTTGTCACTTAGTGTTAAAATCTGCCAGGCGCACATTTTCTTCCCAGCAGTCTTTTCGCGGTAGTCATTATCTCGTGCCCATGCCACCCCATGTTTATGTCGCAACAAAAATCAAGATGGCGACAAACTGGAAGATGGTAAATTCTAAATGTATTGGCGCAGTATGGACACTTTTGTGTTGTATTATGGTCTTTGCTGTTGTCAAAAGCAGTAAGTGTTGTTTATTGTACATGTATCATATTGCTTTTCACGTTCGACTGTTTAGAAACTGGGTGATTAGTCAAACTAGGAAGTCGAAATCAGTCACGTGTATCACAATTACTGAATTAGGGACCGATCGTTTATTACGTCCCAGGGAAGGGGGGGCGCTGGTTTTAGAGGGGGGGTACATTTTTCTCCGACTTGTGTTTTCCCAGAATGGAGTGACAGACGTTTTTATTTGTTCTACATCTAATATCACGCAAAAATGGCTTGAGAATGATATTTTATTATACTTGACTTTTCTCGAACTTGAGATCGTTGTTGTTGCCAGTTGAGAGATTTCTCGAATTCACACATATCTTCGTTCGCTTTTGAAGATGCCATGTTGAATACTATGTAACCAAGCACTACCAGGCACTTGTACCCAGGACCTTCAGCCAACACAGCCCGGTGTTT
>JAOBRG010362671.1:0-12004 GCA_027574985.1 Umimayanthus nakama | reverse complement strand
AATTTTGTATTATAACTACATCAAAACATCTGATCAAAACATCGCCCCTTCTGTTTTCTCAAAACCCTCAAACTCTTTAGTTATCTTTGACCAAACTAACAAAGATATTTAAGAAAAGCGAAAAGACGGGTTTTTCGCTCTGCCATTTGGGCTAAAAGTAGAGTAACATTAATTTTAAAACCAATGCAATTCTAGATATTTTTTACAACGGTCAATTAGTCCTAGCAAGCTTTTCAGTAATGTATTTAATTAATTTTGTATTATAACTACATCAAAACATCTGATCAAAACATCGCCCCTTCTGTTTTCTCAAAACCCTCAAACTCTTCAGTTATCTTTGACCAAACCAACAAAGATATTTAAGAAAAGCGAAAAGACGGGTTTTCCGCTCTGCCTATTTGTGCTAAAAGTAGGGTAACATTAGTTTGAAAACCAATGCAATTCTAGATAATTTTTACAACGGTCAATTAGTCCGAGCAAGCTTTTCAGTAATGTATTTACATAATTTTGTATTATGACTACATTGACAAAAACAAGGAAAGAAAGCCAGGTGTGACAGGCAGTTCTACCGAAAGCCCCAAACTATGTCCACAGGGGTCCCCTGTTCTTCTCTACCCCCTGCCTCCCTAAATGTGTACTCGCACATTATTACTTGTCATATCAAACTCTTGACATGAAATAATTTTCATACCGTCAATAAGTCTTTCCTCTGACTCATCCGCCGGCGCTATTTTGTTGTCCAAGGGGAAATATCTGGGCAGCAAGTGCTCGTAGATATCCACATCCGTCGGAAGAAACGTGCAGAAGATTATTCGCTGAACCTGCGAGACATAAACAATCGATGGTTACTATCCAGTGCTGCGTATGCCGTACTTTCTCGATTTATCACCTAGCCTTAGTGTGTCGCCAACCTCGTTAAAATGCCGGGTCGACAAGGCTGAGTTTTGCGAAAAACGCCGTGGGTATATCGATAATCAATTGGAAAATGTTTCTGTGGAAACTAACTAATAAGTCTTGCAGTAGCTGCGCGCCAAGTGGTATATTCTAATTCGCAACTGTTTTGAAACTGGTAAAAGTCAAACGAATCCCCCATAAGCTTCTTTTTCTGGCAAAAATGTTTATGCATTTAAGGTTCAAGTTTTAGGTCAATATTACTCTAAGAAAATCCTGTTTTACAAGGCTGGGCCCTGTTAAGACGCAAGATGGATATTTAGCTGACCCTAGTGGGGTTTTGTGTTAACAAAGCCAATAAACAGCTTCCTTAAAATCAAGATAAAAAGCAAACAATAAGTCCACCCACCACACCAGCGTTATCTTCAGTCTCCAGCCAACGTCGCACGGAGTCCAGTGCTACCTTAGCCGCGCTGTAGTTTGGGTAGCCTGTGGTTTGAGGCAAGAAGTATTTAAAAAGAGAAAAAGGATAGCAGGATTACGTGTTGACAGATTTATAAACTACAACTTGAACATCAATTGACTATTTAGCATGTTGCTTTACAAAGCCATTTTACTTGTCAATTTTTTAATGTAAATAAGCGCTCTTTGCGTTACGTATTTTCATCTTTCCTGGATATTGTTAAAACAGTTGAAAGCCTCCTATCTTGTAAGCGCCCCGTTTTAAACATCGTTTAAAACTCTGGTTCAGTGGTTGTACAGCTACATTTCATGAAATCTAACTTGTTTTACACAAACCAAACTAATGCTTTACAAGACCAGGTGCACGAGGGCGCCTTTATTATTTTCTCCTTGAAAGCGTTCGGTTTTTTCCTATGAAAAGATTGTGGAGAATTTTTCAATTTATTCAGATAGGACATCTGTTAATCATGTATACCAAGTCCTCAGACAGGCTTGGTTATGTAGGGAGAAGTTAGATAGTGGTCCGTTAACTTCGGTGCTTGAGAGAATGGCACTCACCGTAAATTCCTGTTGAGATACAACAGAAAGCCTGCAAGCAAGAACAAAGTTAAAATAGACCTTTCCAAGGTTTCAGACCTAATAAGTGCACGATATTTACTCCCCTGCCCGGGGGTACTCCCCTCAGGTGACAAAACAGGTGCGTGTCGCCATTAAGGGTGTGGCTTTTGGGACAATCTGGAAAACAGCATGATATTTGCAAAAAATCTGTGAGCCACAAACGTTCTTCGTAACTTGCTCCAAGATTTCTGTCTTGGATCGGAGTAAAGATAAATGATTGTCGAGCTTTCTAGTCAATTAGTTTTACCAATTATGCTTTCATTTACGGTAAAAAGGGCTTTTTTAATAAATAAATAACTAAAATATATAGTACTGAACATATTTCACAGCATGACATGTTTCAATGGAACCACATAAGAGAGGTGATGTAAACATTTAAAACCACTGAAGTACTCGTAATTCTTCCCAAACTGGTTTTAAAGACGATGGGGAACCTTGCAACTAGCTTTCTTGCCAACACTAGAGACTAAAAGGCGGATTTAGCAAATAGTCCAAACTTGACAAACAAGGTCAATTAGAGTAACACTGGAACAACTTTATTCATATCATTTTTTTAACAAGGTAATAAAATAAGTTTATTTTAAAATTTTAAAAAAAGCCCTGGGCTGGGGTTAAAAATGTTCTGCGTAATGCTTTAAAAAAAATTGCAACTAGTCTAATCAATCCTTCCAATCGCATTTGTGATTTCTGACCCGTTAACATCATTGTTCAGCTGGCGCTTGGTTGTCCTGGAGCCTCTTACACATAAAAGAGCTGATCTTAATAGATTAAAAGAAAATTTGGCTCTCAGCCAATGGATAACGATGCTATACTCAAGGACTGAGTAACAGATTGACGACAACAACCTATCAGACTGAGGGCAAGAGAACTCTTTTCCTTGCTCTTCTTTTTCCTTCCCCTTCTCTTACACTCCCATACTTCCTTGCCTCCATCTCTTTCGCCTTTAATTACCATATATTAACTTTAACAGCCATCAGTCACCATACATCCACTATTTGTTTTAGAGTTGCCTGTTTAAGAGGAAGTGACTGCAGCTCCGGTGACTCTTCACTTTGTTAAACAAAGTGAGAATTCATTGCAACACCGACTATTAAGTTCATTGCCTGCTGATGTGGTAAATGTATAAACAAGACTCCATTATACTGTATGGATTGTTATTTTGAACCTCGGTAAAATACTCACCACCGTCCCGATATTGTGATCTTTAACCAGCTTCAGACAGTTCTCGTAACAACTTCTCAGTTTTTTCTCTTTTTCTCCCACCGGACCAACCGTGTGAATGACATCTGCAGATAGATGACACGAGTTATTATGCTCTTTGATGATTCAGAACCTGTCCGAAATTCTAACAGTCGAAGTTCCAGAACTGTCAGCGTCCATGACAGTCTTACTTCACTCTATTGCCTCTTGAAATGCCCTAATGTAGTGGTATATTGTTTATAGGAAATCCAAAACCAGAGGCTCTTGTGCTAACAAGGCTCACTCAGGCAGTGGATACTTACAAATGTTGGGTTTTACAGCAATTGTTTACAGTGAGAGCAGTACCAAAAACAGAAAATACAAGTAAACCAAGCAAAGAATATTTACAACGACATCCACACACACATACATCATCAACTGTTCAAGTGTAAGTGTGCTGCTAGTGTTCAAGCTACAAAAGAATCTTTTTTTTATTGCTGTTTATTCTTTATTAACGTTCAATTTGTTTTACAGTTTTACAGCAAATTTTTGGATATAAAATATAGTGTTGGATGCACACTATAGTTACTGAATAAGTATTTTTTTTTTTGTTTGGTCAAAGGGAATAGGTTTCCGTTGTGGTGACAAAACCTCCGTAAACACGCTATAGTTAATCTTACTTCTGAAATCTTAGATCTTGGAGGTCTTCCTTAGAGGTCTTAAGTATGCCCCACTTTTTGTAAAATTTTTGGAGCTCTCCAGTCTTTTTGGCAATGTTATTTTCAATTCCTCTGGCTGACCACAGGAGCCGTATAAAGGCCGATCGTTGTGGAAGTGAACCTTTTACTCTACTGATATATATACGATATCTTGCCATAAGAAGGGCCTGACTAACAAGGATTTTTTCTGGAAACCATATCAAGTCCCTACAAAAGAATCTAGTTAGAAGTAAGTTAGAGTGACATGAAGTACTCACTCAGCTTTTGTTTCTGACCGGTAAAGCTTAAGGAATGACAAGGATAGGGGTAAAACAACTTTAAATGGTAGGCCCTTGACAACGGAGAGAAAAGGAATATTTGTGATAGTAACTGTGTAAATTTATTTTTGGAATAGTCGAAAAATTACGGCAATCACAAGTGGAATTTGTCGGTAAACTAGGAGTATAATAATAATAATAATAATAATGATAGTTTATTATGTCCGATTGCAGTGTTAATACATTGAATTACCGGATAAGGTCTTACATAATAAATACGTTACAATGAAATGTTACAATGAAATGTTACAATGAAATGTTGATTGAAACATTTCAGATGCACAATTTACAATGATTTACAGCGTTACGAAACAGCAAAGAAATATAAACAAAACAAAAAGACTCACATTTTGCTGGAAGCTTGTGTCCTGCGAAAACAAAAACATTAGTGCAATAGTAACAATGGGTTGTAAAAGCTACCCACAACGGAAGTGGGGTTTTATATATTCATTACTTCATTTTCACGGCAGTCATATAAGTGAAGGGGTAACCAAGAAGGTTTGGCCGCTGAGCACTGATAAGCATACGTCTAGGTTTAGTTGTTGTAAGTTAAGTGCTCTAAAATAGTCCCAAATAATACCTACTGAGCGTTAGCCCTAGATAGGAAATGGGCCCATGCGGAGAAAGAGAAAAAATCTCTGACCCCGATGGGGTTTGAACCCACGACCTATAATAAGGCCCACTTAGGTTAGACACAAACATTACCATGATGGCTATTATAGGTTTCACAGATGAACAATGTTATTACAAGTACGTTGTTAGAACACTTTTTTCCAACTTTATTGTCATCTAAAAGTCTTACAAAACTTTACGATTTTATACGTTCACACCTTTTTTCCTATATAATGAAGCTAGTAGTGATGAATTCATCTAGTTTGATCCTGCACCACGTTTAAGAAAACTCTTCAGAAGCGTGAGAGGTAAAAGCAATATTTTTCTCAGTTTCAACTGGGTTTTTAAGCCGTTCAAGAAAGGCTCAAAAACCAAATGAGCAATACTTGTAGCGTTTCAGTAAATGTGGTATTTTGCTATTAAATTTTATGATTTAGAGTGATTTCGATTCTACTATTCCGAGTGATTCCGTACAGTATTTCAGTTTTTGAAAAACGTGTTAGAGGTTATATGTCAGTAGTAGCGTGATTACCACACTATTAACTGAAAATCACGTATTGTGCTATATATCCAGAGGTCCTATACGAAGGTCGTTACTTTCGGGGGTCTTCGGTAATAGTTTGCTCTACTTTTTGTAGTCGTTATTTTCAATAATTGCAGCATTCATCTTTAAAAGCCCAACACTTGAGTGTGTAAAAGTAATCCCGAGGACAATCGTCTATCTCGAAAAGAAGCGCATAAAAGGGTATTAGAAGAAAAGAAGCCCATGTGGTTCTTTTCGAGGTTTAACAGAAATTAATAGACCAGTTTCGTATTCCCAGTTGACGCTGATTACAAAGGCTATAGACTCGCTTTTACTGCACGAGCCTCGACCTGACGTTAAATATTCATAAATCCAGAGTGGATATGAGCTATTCACAGCTCCGTGTATTGTTGGAGATTCAGATCTCGCTGGTATTTGTGAATATTTAACTCAAAGACGAGGGCTCGTGCTGCAAAGACGAGTCTATAGTCATTGTAATCAGCGGCAACTGGGAATACGAAACTGGTCTATTGGTTGTCGTACGTTATAACATCGTTCCTTTCAAGACAGGATATGTAGTGTATTGTATGCTGACCTGAAGTAATCTTTGCATCGCCAGTATCACAGCCTTTCAACGTCGCACATTCTTTACGTAGCGTTTCACCAGCGGCGCGATGGATGCAGCCGTCAACTGCAAGTTATAAATAACACACGTGCATTGCATTACATTGCTTTTAAAACAAAATGACTCTCAGTTAGATACTATTTAAACTTTTCTATAAGCTCGCTCATTTTTAAAAGTGGTCAGTGTCCTCCGTCAAATAATTTTTCTATTATATCTTTTTAGGCTATCAAGTAGTGCCGGATACTATAACATGTTACAACAAAGTGTATCGATTAAGCAATTGACTCAAAGCCTTTCCAACTGATTGGATATGAGTGGGGCCTCTAACGTATCATGTTAACCCAATTTTATTTCTCTACTGATCACAGAAACACTAAAACACGATCAGGCTTGCCAACTTACCTCCACCACCACCAAGCAAGGACTGATTTGCTGGAAAATAAAAGACAACATATCCTGTAACATAGCAATATATATATATATATATATATATGTATCAAGAAAGCCAAATTCAACTAAAAGTTGTATTTATGAAATTTAAAACAACTCTTATTCTACCAGCAAAAACGTTCTTCGACGATGTGTTAGAAGAAAGTAACACCTTTTAACCTTTTAAGTGCATTTAGATCCATTCAGCAGATATTGAGTAAAACTCTCTATTATGTGTAACTGAAGTGGAGGTTGACTCACAACCCACTCCCCCTCCTGTTCACACCCTTTGAGTAGATATTTGAGAAGAAAAAGTTGAAGGAACAGACAGTTGAAGATCATGAAGAGCACAAGATTGTAAGGTTGACGAGGAATAATTGAAGGAATAGGAAGAGGTTGATGGAGCAGTTGAAGGAACAGGAAGAGGTTGGTTATAATGAGGAGAAGAGGATGACATGTTTGAACAGGAGAATTTGAAGAAATAGGAAGAGGTTGATGACCATGAACAGCAATAGATGAGAAGGTTGATCAGGATAACTTGAAGGAATAGCAAGAGCTTGATGATCACGAGCAGTAAAGGATTGGAGGTTGAACCGAAACCAGTTGAAGGAACAAAAAGAGGTTGGTTATCATAACGAGTAATGGACGAGAAGGTTGAACAAGAACAGTTGAATGAATCTATAGGAGGTGGTTGACGACCAGGAGGACCAACGATGAACAGGAGCAGTTGAAAAAATAGGGAAAGGTTGGTAAACACAAGGATCAGAGGATGAGAACGTTCAACAGGAGCAGTTAAAAGAATAGGACGAGGTTGGCGATAGCGTGGAGCAATGAATAAAAAGGCTTAGCATGAGAGGTTGAAATAATCGGAACGGGATGGATATCATGAGGAGCAGAGGATGATATATGCTTGAGCAGGAGTTGTTGTAGGAATAGGACGAATAGGAAGAGGTTGATGATCATGAGGAGAAAAGGACGATATGTTCAAGCAGGAGTAGTTGAAGGAACAGGAAGAAGTTAGTGATCATGGAAAGAAGAGGATGAGAAGGCTGAGGGGGAGTAGTTGCAGAAATAGAAAGGGTTTGGTGATCATGAGGAGAAGAGGATGAGAGGGTTTAACAGGAGTAAAGGTTTTTATTCATCTATGCAACAAAACGAATGTTTCAAATGTTGCACTCTCATTTGTTCAAAGATTCAGCACCAATTTGATGCTACTGTTTGTTCTTAAATTGTTTGAAAATGTAGCATATGTTTTTTGAAGATGAGAACAGTCTACATGAATCGTGAGTTGAGTGAGCAAAAGAAAGACTTTACCACTAAATTAATTGATGACTAAAAACTTATAAATAGGAACCTAAAAAATAGAGACACAAGCGTCAGCAAAGACGGCTACTGAAATTCTAATTTCCCTTTAGTCCCTTTCCAATTTGTATAACTCATTCATCACTTTAAAATTATGTTGCATGACAGGACTGTAAGCAAGAAAAACTAGAGGTTCTATATGAAGATTGAAAAGATTTGCACTCTTCAGCCAAAGTTTTCAATAGGACTCCAAACTGAGGTTGTCAGATCCTGTTTTCTTAAGACAACGAGGATAAAGTGACCAGCTAGTTGCATTACAACGTGAAGTAACTGTATTTTTTTATTTAAGTCAATTGTTTTGCAGTTCACACTCGCTGATTTTAGTGTTCTCTTTACTTAAGTTCCTGGAACAGCGTTCGTCTAAACAAAACAAAATTAATTACTGTTTTACCTGCATTGACAATAGCATCTATCTCTAGCACTGTAATATCTCCCCTCCATAGAGATACTTTGTTGTTCAGCAGCTCATTCACAGTGTACAATGGCTGGCTTTGTTTCTTTCCTATAAGATAAGATATATAGATCTGTCAAAATGCGGGCTATGTTCGTTATACCAAGTGACAATGAGTCCTGAGTTGCGTCACAAAGAACGCAACAATGTACTGGCACTGTGAAACAATGAACGATGGCACGTCACTTGGTATATCGAGCATTATCCCAAAATTCAAATTTGTGGAAACAAATTTTCCAGGAGGTTTTCCTATTTTCATAATTTTCGTTTAAATACAGTATTTCTGCTGATTTGGGAACAAAGGACATAACAAAACTGGAACCTGGATGTGCAAAAATTTTGTCAAACATTCAGTGTCACAGTAAAAATGCAGCATGAGAATATGAGCAACAGCAAAGTGGCAATCTTCAGTTAAACATTTAGTTCTGGATTGACGTGTTAAAAAGTAAATTTGGTCTTTTGCTGTTGTTCTTAATTTTTTCTGATGAAAGTAATGACATTCTGCTTATATAGTACTATTGATATCTATGGATTTCGAGGTTCTGCAAAGCTAAACTCCCTTACAGCAAGATAAACAAAAAAACTTGCAAGTCATATCCCATTCAAAGCCAGATAATGCTAAGACGGCACTGATTTCTTATAGTTTTATTTGATAACTACTGAATACCAGACAGCATGATGCCATTAAAAACGTATAAATCTAGTTGATTGCACTAGTCAAGCTGAATTAGTTTCAAATGGTGTCATTCATGTCTTGAAATGTAAATTGTACGCTGAGTGGTTCAATGAGAAACAAAATGTGTACAGATGTTTATGCTGTGGAAACAAGAGACTCACAGATCAGGACACAAGTTAGTCAAACAAAAAATTCAAGACAAATACAAAATATAAACAAAAATTTAAACTTAATTTTGACTCTTAAACTAAGTACGGTAGCATATAATCAACTGTAATCCATTATTCATAGTTTTCCAGGCTGAACTGATTTGCAGCCAACGGCAAAGAATGCAAAAAGTTGCTGATTGCGATATTGTTTAAAGCGCTCACTTCGTTGGTCAAAGCACGAAAATCTACTATAACTTCACTATGTAGTACATTGATCTAACTCTAGTTTGCTAGTTTATTCCTTTATAGTAAAAACTATTCTAATACTTAATGCAACAGAAATGTCATGTTGGGAACAAAAAAAATTAGTCCCCTTTGTTGGTTATTGTTTTGCTGCCTCACGATTGGATGAAATCTTGTAGCACAAAAGAATCGTCGCTTTGAAACAATATTTTTTTTCTGAAAAACATGCTGTGTGTAGGTTGACGTATTCTCAATATGAAAATCCAAACACTCAAATATGGGGAAAGCGAAATTGCTGCAGATCAAAAGAAGGTTTCCTAGTTTTTAAATGGATTGTTACTTGGAATATATCAATGCTCAGCCTCACCAACTTCATAAATCTCCTCTAAGCAAGAGGTCACCCTCTTTGGTTAATAGTCTGCAGGAAGGATAATCAAAGCTTTGGGCTGTACAATACTTCGTAAAGTTGATTTTGGCTGATGGAGATCCCCAGGAAACTTGTAAAACAAATTTCAAACTTTTGAAATTAGCCAGTGACTTTAATTTGCTGTGAAAGTCAGCCACTATGAGTAAAATTAATATTACTGATTAACCAATTAATCAGCACCTTAATGGTCAATTTCAGTAAATCAACCTTGCCTGGTTTTACCTGCAAATATTTTGCTAAAGTTGTAAGCATTATCGAGCCAGTACTTGGCCCATGTTGGAATGTCATTCACTGTAACGTAGTTACGGCCACATCTATAAAACTTTCTCCTTTCATTGACAGGCATGTCACAGTATTTCTTCCATCCTGGTTCCTTGCTTTTCTTTTCTTCTTTAGCTGTCAATCAATCACAAGTTGTCAGGTTGTCAACACAGGGGGTTTCCAGTTCATGTTTGTAAGTATGTGTGTACAACTAGTTGGCAGTGGTTTATCCAAGGGAGAAGGGGGCTGCCTGGGGGGCCTGTCCACCCCCCCCCCTTTTTGGAATTATTTGCTAGCAAAAACTTAGTATGAATTAAAACTAGTTCCAAGTTTGTCTCAAAATGCTGAAAAAGGCCATTTTAGAGACTTGATTTCTCAAAAATTTCCGGAGGGGAAGGGGGCAATGAGTGTTGGCAGGGATGTTAAGCCATGAATCAAGTCTCTCTTATCATGGAACTGTAATTAAGTGCCTTGAGCAATATATGGAATAAGGTACTACATGTATCCCGTAAAACTCCAATAATAAGCCCCTGGGCTTGTATTTATACAAAGGGCCTTTTTGTTATAATTTATTATGGAATTTTAGGTGAGAGGAGTTATTTTCAGGGGGGCTTAACTTTTATATATTTTACAGTATATAGTATTATAAAGACTATACACTTCATAACTTATGTGTTAAATATTTTTATGCACAAAGGTAACACGGTTAAAAAACCACCTTTCATTTAAAAAAGCTGGGCATCCAAAGCAAACCTAGGTTCCAAAAATGTAAAAAGACACATTGCTCAATTATAATTTTACTTTGCTCAGTCCCTGTTTTTCCTTCATGCAACTTTTAAAATAAGTACTTCAAAACATCTGCCTCGCTTGCTATCTGTGGCTAATGGGCAGTGTCCATGTCCCAGGGTGGATAAGATAATTTGCAGAGTGAAATAATAGTCTGCATAAACTCCTGTTTTTGTGGTAATGATGGATGAGGAAATCAGTCTCTTTTTAAATTTAATGTCATGCATTGTTAGTGGTTTTGTATATGCTAACTAAATACAATTATTGTTCTCTTCAGTCTTCTTCAGTTTTGGTGAAAAGTGACTTTAAGAAGAGCCACCTCTATGCTTTGCATATCAGTGAGTATTCTGCCACATTTCACCTTGATTTCAGAGAACAATTGTTTTAAAAAATATCCACTGGTGGATCATTTTCCTAAGATCAATGAACTGATTGGCCAATGTCTAAAGGTCCGTGTGAGACGTGTTAGTTGCACAGTTCTGTCTGCAGATTGAGTGATATAATACACCTATCATCTACTATTCCCTTGGGGGGAAGGGTGCGGACTTTACCAAGACCCTCTGTGAAGTGGCCTACTCCTCCTTTTTCCCCCTCCCCCCCAGAAGACTGCTCAATAAAAGCCCCCTCCCCCTGGGACTTTGAGGGATATTTTGAGCATTCTATCAAAAACAATGTTTTCTAACCATTTTGCTATGTACCGGTATGTTCAGTTTTAATTCAAGCACTACACAAGACAAAACATTTGAATTAAATGAAACTTCCCAATTACTGCACAAATCAACAATTTAAATGCATCCACAGGCACTTCCACAGATATACACATTTTTGGGCAGTGAGCTACTCCCCAGGCTACCCAAGCTCACTCTGTCAGGTAAGCATCACTGCCCATTTGGACTTTCAATCTCGCCGTTGAATTTCATGTTTGAAAACAGCTGGAAAACAGTTGTATTTCATCAATCATCGCTAGATGCTTGCTAGTTTTGGAATCATTGTATGACAGCATGTCATTTTTCAGTGAGATAAAACTTATAAGCAAAGTCCTAGAGCTATGGCAAATCAATTCCCCCTCATTTTGCCTAATCCAAGCGAATTTTTCTCAGCAATTCTCCTCAAAAAATCCCCACATTTAATAGTGCTTGCCCGAGGTAACCGAGGTCCCCCTCAACCCCCCAATACCTTTTCTGCAACTTCCTTCAGGTCAATGTAGGCTCCAGTCAGAATTGTAGCTCCATTCTCCACAACCTTACATTGGAAGTGGATCCGATTCCCCTCTC
>JAOBRG010362649.1:0-12464 GCA_027574985.1 Umimayanthus nakama | reverse complement strand
TAAGTCTTCAATTGCTGGAGAAATATCTTGTTTTGTGTTTTCTGACTTTTCGTATTATAAACAACAGATGTGAAGAAAGTCAGATCTTCCCCCAACGATTGCAGACTCGAAGTATGAGTTCTGGTTGTGACTTCACAGCCCAAATTGGACCCTTTCTTCCTTTTGCTTGGTCATTATGAAACCGGAAGTAAAATTTTGCCTGTTTGAACGCTAATTGCGCCACGAAGAAAAAAATCCAAATCAACTTTTTTTTGCTCTGTACATCAGAACGATGAGTAGATTCTACATTTGAAAAAACCGCACAAGAGAAATATACACTTTAACCTTTTCTACCCCAACCAGTTTATCAGTATGTTAATTCTCCTTACATTATATCCACACAAAATAGTTGTTTGTTATTTCAATAAAGCTAATGATTGTACACAGCAATTTATCTAAGATGAAAAACAAAATTCTCCCAACCTGTTTACAAAGAAATTATGCATGCCTTTACATTTTGTTAATAACTATGCTCCATCAATTACTAACAGTTTAACTAAAGACAAATATGGCTTCGAGTATTTTGAAGGAAAACTGAAAATTGAGAAAATGATCTCTTCACACAATTACAAAAATCTTGACTGTAATTGATGGCTGCTTAACAGTGTTACTATAAGTTGAAGATAAAAAAACTTATATTAAGTCAACACTGTGAACTTCGATTTTTAAAAAGAATCTAAAGAGAAAACCAAAAAGCTTTTACTTTGCCTTAAATTTTCCTGTTGAAGCTATTGAATAGTGTTCACGTTACAGGTTGAGACAGCTGTTAGTGTAGTTGGTTTTCTGAAGTGTCACTGTAACAAAATATTATGACTCTTTTTATAGTTTTAACCCTTCTCAATGCTAAACATCCCAATTGTCATATTATTTGCTGAATTCTCCTAAACTGTCTCAGTCTATTGTAACAAGGTTGGGGGAAATTTTGTTTTTCATCTTGGATAAATTGCTCTGTATGTCTGTTTGCTTTATTCTTAATTATCAAAAAACTTATTTTGTGTGGATAATATAATGAGAATTTACATGCACATACTGGAAACTTACTGAGGCTGAAAGAGTTAAATATCAAAGTTTTGCAAATAACAATTATGATATTTTACGCTACAACAATTAAAGTACTACTATATTTAATCATTAAAATGCAACAAAATTCTAGCAAGAAGACCTTATTTAATATGCACAGTAACTATATTATTTTTATATACTCTTTAAAAATAGTTAGTTAGTTTGGCTAGAAGCAATCAGGTTGATAAGAAAATATAAGAATATGTAGAGATATCTCTCAGTTTTTGGTGAGCAGTGCTTATGTGTGAGTCAATTCCAGTCACAAGCACTTACTTGTTTTTAGACTACAACCCCCTTCCCCCACCCTCCCCTCCCCCAAGAAAAAGAAAACAGCAGTAGCAACAACACAACACAAAACCAGTTCCGCAAACATAACCAACCTAATGAAAGATTGACTTTAACATAAACTTGCATCAGGAGATTTCGCTGTCATAATTTCAATTAGGAGGTGCTTCATGATTGGCTCAATGCAAATCTTGTGACAATTAAAAGATAAGGATTAGATCGATAAACATTTAGCGCATAATAAACAAGGCAGAAATGAGCAAATCTGAAGCGACTACATATATCCTTGTGACTCAGGCAGGATTAGAAACAAGACATCATGCACAAATACGCAAACTACCAGATTAGACTGTCTGCGGTACAGGCTAGCAGTTTGGTCTGTTTATTCAAGAGACACCTTACTATAATGAACTTTATTTTATAAAGTTGTTAGCTCATTTAATGGAGCTGGATTTCTACTAACAATAATTAAGTTTCAACTCCTTCAAAATTTTTAAAAACTTGCAAAGAAAACCATAAAATACTACTAAAGATGGAAAAAACACAGTCAGAGTTATGAAAGTTAATTATGTATAATTATCAGCTGCTTACTATAGCTACACCTGGCCAGTTCCACAAAAACAGGAAGTGATAAAAATGTGTCAGACTGCAGTTGTGCACAGTTGTTCCTACTGTTTTGGAAGTTTTTCTAGATCAAACCATTTGGGATGAGTGGTTTAAATTAACCATTCTTCTTAGTCAAACAAATTAACAACAAGAATTAAGGGCTGCGGAGAGATGTCCACTACATATTTTGATTGTGGTTTCATTCAGCCAAATTAAAGAACTAAAAAACCTGGCTTCCAGATTAATCAGTATTCTTACTCCTGTAGTTTGTGATGTAACCCGATTTTAGATGACAATCCATACCACCCATTACTTTTTATCAGACTACCCTCTCCCCTAATTCCTCCACAGCTAAAATCTGACATGCAAAAACCAATTACACAATTCTAATGGCCTAACAGGAATATTGGCACCGATCGTCTGTAGCAGGCTATTACCCCCACTGTGCCTTCAGAGCACTTGCAGTGATCGACACACTGCTTTCCCATTAACATCACTAAAATGTCAATTTCAGCTCTCTTCCCCTCAAACTATTTTTTTGTCTTTCAGCAGCTTTCATGAACAATAATGCAGTCCATTCCCCACAAACTAGTCCACACACTTCCCCATCAACCGGTGCCCTGTCCTTGTACTACAACCAGTTTGTTGTTAAAAACATGATTCCAACATTTAGGTCACTTTAACAGTGCCAAGACTCAGCAGCATTCATAACTCACATTGTGGTCCTTGTCCACAAAATAATTAGTCTGCCGTTCAAGAAGTGATGAAACATCACATGACCATGAAAGTTGCAAACTATTCTTTTTGAAGTAAACTTGTTAAGGATTTTTTTATCCTTAAAAACTTCGTTTGCTAATAGTTACATTCAAATATATTGGTGACTGGATTGTCCAGTAATGAATAAATTGCATGTTCAAGCAACAGCCTCAAAGGGCCTCAAAGCAAGGACTCCCTCAGGGGTTTAGGTTTTCCTATCATCCTACGCTAAGCTAAGCAGGTGTCAAAATAAAAGCTTTAAAAAACATTGGGAAAAACTATTGTCAAGGAACCATCAAACAAAAATTCAAGCCTTTGAGAAAATGCCGACATGTGCCCACTTATCAAAATTATGCATGCATGAGCAAATAAAAGTTCCTCAAAATGTGCAAGGGCAATTCAAATGTACAGTCTGAAGAGATTTTGTAAGCATCTAGAGCACTTCATTAAAACTGTTAACTAAAGGAACCAGAAAAGAAAATCTAAATCAAAACTGTGCAATAAGTTTATCAACATCTATCTTCTCCTTACAGGCTTAGTGTGTAAGATGTTGATTAGTTTTGAGAATACAAGATTTGATCGAAGCCTTCAAAAGTAGTAATCTAATATAAAATTATCCCAACACTATCTTAAATGTCTGGAGACAAGTAGCGAGAATTTGCAAACTCATTGTTTTTCTCACTTTAGTCAATATGGATGGGAAAATTGAATGCCAGAGAAATAAAAAGTTTTGCAGCACTGCATTCTCTCACTGACTCCAACAGTACCAAGAAAACAAATTTACACAAGTTACAGTCCTTAACATACAGAGCTATACTAGACATAAAAATCAATGAAAAAGTTGACGAACAATTCAAAACAGATGACAGTATTCCACATTCAAAACAAGAGACCTGGAACAATAAATATCATTCAATTTTTTTCACATCTAACCCTCAAGTTTTTTTGGTAATCTCTTTTCGATCATTAGGCATTTTCATTAATAACTTTTCTTGAGAAATGAGTTCCTTGTGAATAAACAAACCTTGCTGTTTTCTTGGCAAGATTAAAGGCGAGGGGCTCAGCATTGATCTGAAACACAGGGTTTTAGGTGTAAGTCTTGTGGTTTAACCTCTAAATTCCTTAGTAAATTCCTGATTAATTTCAGTCTGAAGAGAGAGGTTCACAGTTGCCATGAAGGATCAAAATTTGGATTATCTGTGCTTAAAATTGCAGATGCAGAGTTTGTACAGTGTGCAGATAAGCAAGCCATAACTTTTTTTTGAGTCTAATAGAATCCAAACAAGTGAGCCACTGCTTCTTTTAACCTGGGGATGCAAAACCTCCTAACATTAATAGAGAATGCAAATTGGGGGGTGGGGTGGAAGGCAAGTGCCCATCATAAATTCTAGAGTTAGTAAGTCAACAATGAATTGCTCCCCCCCCCCCTTCCCCAAATCTAAAAGTTGCTTCACAATCCCTGAATTAACTGGGAAAATGCAAATCAATTTGAAAAAAAAATTAGGGGAACATTCTTCATTTATATATTTTACACATTGTGGCAACCAAAAAGGCAGAGTTATGTTAAATACCAACAACAAAAGGAAAAGCGGCCTTGTGCTGCATGCCATCACTAGAAACTGAAGCAGCTAACTTGGGACTTGGGACTGGCTCGCATATTTCTCACAGGAATCAGTTGAGTCATGTGATGCACTGGCTTACAGTTTGTCAGGACGAGACTAGCACTACTAAAAAGCTGTTCACAACCCCCGAGGAAGCAACCAAAGCAATCATGACAACAAAACTAATCAGTTTGAACATTGCTTGTACTGTGGTTGTACTTTCTTCATTTTAGAGCTTTAGTGTATATCTGAAGGGTTTGAGAGCCAAATATCCAACAATTTTTCTGTTTATTTTGCAAACATGAAGGTTTGTGGATGGCACCTGCATCCAGATCGATTTCAGATGTTGGAAGATCTTAAAGCTTATCTTCCCTTTGTACTCAAATGGGAACAAATTTTCATTTTTGGATTTTTACATCAACAAGCAACCCATCTTCTAGTCCTGTTGTTGTTTGTTGGCCTTTCCTTGCACCCAAATCACTCCAATATACCTGCTTCACTTATCTGCAAAGCTGCTTGAACAAAATTAGATAGGATGTCGTGACACCGTTCTGAATGGCTCAACTTATGCCAATATTTCGATCATGACAGGAACTTAACGGGTGCAAATACTGAACCCCTTGGCATGCATGCCATTCCAAAATTAACATAGAAAGTATTTAAGCCTCTTCAGTCGGATGGTCACAGGTGATGTCATCTCAAGTGTTCCTACATATATACATGTATGATCCATCTCATTCTAATTTAGAAATGAACAATGCGACAAAAATTAAACATTTTGTTGGAAAAAACTAGTTGCTTCATCAAACGCCATCCCTTAGACTTCATCGAAGCTAACAAAGCTTGGTGTATATTAAATTTGCTGGCAAAAGCCAAATGAGTGTACACATGTTGAACAAAGAAAAGTTGTCAGTGCAATATTCAATCAGCTTCCTTTTTATACTTAACACTCAAAAGCTTGAATACATTTACACACACCATTCGTGACTTCCCAGCAGCAGATTATGCATGATCTTACAGACCACAATATGACATAATGCTAAATATAACACCAATGACTTTAATCTACTCAAGGGCAATTACTCTTTCCAGAAAGAGTCCCCTTGTTTCTATACAATACATGTCTCAATTCATACACTCTGGAGGCTGCACAGACACCAAAACATGCACAGCATAGCGCTATATACAGGATAGAGAAGTTATAAAGGCACCATAGTACATTCTAAAATAGGATTGACAACATAAAAAATTTGCCTTCTCTTGACTTAAATTAAAACTCATTTTACTTATATTTCTAAACAGACACAACATTGAAAGATTGTAATCTAGAACAGTTCCAACAATTTGCCTAAATTTGCAACAATTGTAGAAATCTCCAAGAGCAATAGTATATATATTTTTCATCTATCAGACAAAAACTATAAAAATTAATGGTTTTAATTTTTTCTAGCCAAATCTGACATAGCGATAACTACTTTGTTTCTTGTCAATGCTGTGACAAACAAAAAAAAGGACGAAATCTCAGTTCTGTTTTGTGTAAAATGGCAAACAAATTGCTTACAAATCTACAGAACATCTCAAGTTTATATAACAATACAGCCTGACCCAGACTCCGTAGTTTAAGCCCATTAGGCTGTAGTCCTCCTCACGTCATTGTTTAAACTATTTTAATTTCCAGGACTGTCCAAAAAATGCAAAATAAAAACACTAATGACATCAAAATTAAAACTTTTTGAATTAGTTTGTGTTTTTATTTGTAATGTTTTGAGCATTACAAATTGTTAAGATTTGACTAACTCATTTTTTACGAGAAAATTCCCTAAAAATCTAATACTCAACAAAACATAGATGAATTTAAGACATGCAATACTTAGTACACTGCAAACAAAATTCTCAAATGGAAACTGCAAAAACATTTAACCAAGACTAATGGAGACTCTTCAACCTATTTTTAGTAATGGTCCATTCAAGAATGAGTGATCAGATGCTGACAGAATTGATATATCCTTTTCTTCAAACAAACAATTTTCTACCCGCACATTTTTATAAAAATGCCAGTTGACGAATGCAAGATTGCACAGCAACATTAATTTACAATGTGATATACTTTGAAACAGCAGACTAACTACCAAAAAAGAGCAAAATCCAAAATTTCACCAGGAGATTTGAGGAGAAATCTCACACTAAGTTTATCAATCTTTAATATAGAGATCAGAAACAAATAGTGCTTGCAGCTGTTCTGCTCATCTTTATCTATAAACAATAAAATGCCCTTTACATATAAGTTCATGCCTTAATCAACAATTAACTTATCGTCAAACTTTCAACTGGCATCTTGAGTGTCACAAGTTTATGCTTCTTTCTCCTTCTTGACTGGAAAGTCGGCTGCAGTTCCAAGAATTGTGGCGATTTCCCCCTGCATAAAGGCCCAGGGTAGATTACTACCTTGGAGAGGGCACCTCTCGCCGCTAGGACAAAACACCTCTGCACCAGCTCCTTGTGCCTTTATGCTTTCCCTTGAGCACGGGAAACAAAACTTGTGATTTCCAACCGATGGACACTGGACAAAGTGGGTGTCTTCGAGTCTGTCATGACAGATGCTGCATGTGAGAATACTTTGGCTCTTTTCTTTCTCTGACTCCTGTTGACCATTTGGAACATCCGGTGTCTTTGAGCGAGGTAATGGTCTTGGCGAGTTCCGCTGCCTTGGTGAAATTCTTTCAGAATTAGGGCCATTTCCTGGTCTCCCTTCTTCTCGTGGTCCTGGTCCTTCAAATCGACCGGCAACATTCATCAATGAACTTATAGGTGATTTTGGCCCTGTCCGGCTATACGGTGCTTCGGAAACTTGGAGCACTACTGGGCTGGACTTGGATATCGGGGTTGACACCATTGGGGAGATTGGTGCTGTTGGGATGGGTCCCCCTGGGGTTAGTGCCACTGGGGTTCCTGTGGAGTTAATTGTCATTTTCACCGACTCAGCTTGACTCTGCATCCATTGCTGATGTTTGTGGTGCTCTTGATCGCGTGGGCCTCTCATCACAGGGTGCCCAGCCCGCTTGCTAGTGGCAATCTCAAACTCTTCAAGATCAATCCCCCTTGGCCTTTTACGACCAAAGGGTTGGTGTCCTGACCGACTGTTGATAAAGTTAAGGTTGACGTTTGGCAAAATCGGGTGGGCAGGGTCTAGGTGGGGACTGGGTAAGCTGTCATGACTAACAGGCTCTTTGAAGTATCGAACAGCATCTGGTAACAGCTCCACAAGCTGTTTCCATTCACTTCGCTCATGATTCCTCTCGTACTCAAGATATTTATACCCCGATGAAAGTCCTTTGCCATAATCTTTTACCGTTTCATTGTACATCTGTTTTACAACATTTGCGGCGCTCTGGAACACAATGCCCGAACCGCGCGGATATTCCACCAACATTTTAAGTTCGTATTCCATTCCTGGTTTGTTATTCAAATCAAAGGCAAAAACCCTACCAACCAAATTGTGGTCTTTCTTGAATCGAATATCGAACGGCGTAGCAGTGTTTAATCGCAAAAGAGTGTCACGAACGAGTTCAGGTCTTGGAAATGAATCGGGCGGATAATTCGAAAGACCATTCGGGGTCAGAGGAGGTTGGCCCCGCTGAAAAATCGCATTTCCGTTGAGCATGGCGTTTCTCGGGTCCTCTAAGGCGAAATTCGAGCCCCGTCGCTCTTGCAGATCACGAACTGGCATATTTCCTTGAATCTGGGGCCGATGTCCCTTTGCGACACTGTTCGGGTCGGGAGAAGTGCTCTTCGAATAAGCATTTTCCGCCATGCCCATATCTTGCACTCCAAGTCGCATGGGGCTTTGGAATCTTGTTACTGCCCTTCGCTGATCTGCAAAGGTGGATGTCATATTTCCATTTCCTACCGTAGTCGAAGGCGGCGGACTTGGAGTTGAAGACATTGAAGAACCGGCAGAATTCAGTCTTTCCGCTTTCACTCCTCTCGGTCGAGTTGTCCCGTTATTTGCTTCCCATGTTTGCCTCAGATATCTTGAATACTGAATAACATCTTCAATGCGATCAGCGCCTTCATAGTTACAACAGCCACGGCACACAGGTTCAGTAAAATCGTTCAAAATTGCCCAAGGAGAATGCGGCAGATCGCACAGAAAACAATGTTGTCTTTGAAAACGTGCCGCCATGTTGGTTTATATTGAACAAATCCTAGCAAACAAATCGACGCCGTTAGTCTCCAAGCCAAGATGAAGAACTATGAAGAAAATATCTTTCCTCGCAAGTTTTTGTGAAGCTATAGCCTTTAAGCCTCCGTGCTCATTCTAGTCCAGCGAAAAAAAATTTTAGAAGCGGTGATGCCTCGATTCCTTCGATTACGTTATCCTCCCAGACAAGCTCGGTCGAAAATTCAAGTGCGTGCGTGATCTCGGACCTTCGACGAAAAAATGGTCGTCATAAAATGCAGATAAGTTTTTCAACCTCTGTGCTGTTAGCACAAGCACTCCGCAATGGACTACAGCAAAATTCTGTGTGACGCGAAACTCGATCTAAACGCCCTCAAGGACCAAATACAATCTAAATTTAGCGAGGATTGAAAATTATCATATCCCTTTTCCCCGCGTCGCGCCATGACACGGCTCATCTAACGTCAAAACAATCAATGAAATCACTTCACTTCCTGTGACGTCATCACGCTAAACGCAACACCACAATCATTGACCATATTTCATAACAACAACCATCCCAAGCTATCAATTTCAAGCGTTTGAAAAGCGAATCAGAGTTAATGTTGACGAGCATGGATAGATTTCCAGAGAATTCTTTGAAGAGCACAAAATAAAGGTTCTGTAAACACTTCCTCCAATCGAGGAAGAAAAATCATACTTCTGATGTCATTGCTTAGGAGCTGTCACAGAAAACAATTTGCCTTTTCAAACAAATCATGAATATTTATTCGCTTGTCGGCTCATGACTCGATTGGCTCAGTCACTTCCTTCGCTTCGAATATGGAGGATGAAAACAACGCCCTAATAGCCAAACAAGGACATACGTCAAAATCATCTCGGGGCAACAATGCAACTCAACTCAACGCTGTGATGGCGGGGCAATTTGCAAAAAGCGTGGGGAATACTTTGAAGATGAACTCTTTGCTTATTTTAACACGAAGAATGAAAACGACACTGTAGTTCCTGCGAAACAAAGCTTTGTTGTTTCATGTTGCTTAAACGGAATATAAATCTACGATCGCCAATTATGCTTGGCATTTAGAGCTACGTGATGTCATAGTAGCGCTCAGCTTGTAACGCGGAAACTTGATCCATGCTGAGATTCTAATCACATTTCTTCCTCTAATTCTCGGAACAAGGCCCGGCGGATTGACTTTAAAAAATAAAGTAAAGTAAAATAATCGGCGGCTTTTTTCTTGTGACAAAAAATAAGCTCACCACAACGTGAGCCAGGCATTTTGAGTAATTTAAACACGATCGCAAATTTCGAGACAGACAGAGCACAAACATTTTCTTATTGTTTAGCTGTAGATCGTTTTTTGGTTTATACTTGCAACGGCAGAACATCACGAAAATTAAACTTCAGTACGAGAGTCAATCTTACTTTTCAATTTTTTTAAAATTCTTTGGTTGTGGCAAACAAAATTGTTTGTATTAGTCTCAGCGATGTCAGACTGATATGCTAATTTGACATTTTGTAATCCACGCATGACAACCGGATCAATTGCGAAAAACATGTTGCAAAACAGGTTTTCCATTTCGTACGTCGCTGCCAAAATGAAAGGAAACTTTAAATAAACTGTTTCCTGAAAAGGGGGAAAGTTGGTAGTCTTGTCTTTTTCGCAACTGCAACTTCTAGGCGGAACTACGAATCATGGCAGTCACCAGATTATCAAGCGTTCATGCAAATCAAAACAGAATTGTTAGCTAATTTTGCTTGTCATGAGATGAGGTCAAAGGTATACGGAACAATAAAAGACTTGTGTAATATGAGCAGCACAGCAACAACCACGTCTGCCATGCGCCATTGTTGATTCCCATTCAACCGTGAAATGCGGTATCACCGAGTGTTATTTGGGACATAACGTCAGAGCTTCGCAAAAATTCACTCAAAAGATAACAGTTTCGATTTCAGAAGCATTAAAAAAGGAAATTGTAGAAAATAAATCGTGAAGTTTTAAGCAGGGTAGAACAAGCGTGAACTGCAGAAGATCGCCTTCACGTGATGAGCAGATATACTGTGTGTTGATGAATCCTGAAAGACGTGCCAACCAAGGGGTCAATTGTTGATATCTCAAATATCACGGACCCGTGCACTCTTGGCCCTCTAGCCTACGCGGAGTCCCTTGTCCTGAACCCATCTGGGACATCCGATTTTTTACATTTTAACTTCGAAAGTTTGTCTCTCAAACAGTTTCTGTGATCACAAAGTTGCGCGAGAGGGCACCGGTGGTCATCTTCCCCTGGGGTGGGGGGAGGGGAAGGCGGTGAAGAGGGCCATTGATTGCTGGACAACCCGTCGCCATTTTAACAATACCCGAACTAAAAATACGGCCATGACTTGATTGCGCTGACTGTCTTTGAGCCTTTTTGTTTATATTAGTCTTGTGATCAAAGAGTCAAGGTCAGATAAAATCTAATATTACAGTCTACAGAGATGAACATAGCCAAAAGTTTTGCTGGTATAATCAGTTTTCATGTGTTTATATCAATACTGAACGAATGCCAATGTACTGTTACTAGAGCTTTATATCAGAGCTGGAACACGTGAAAGTCATGTTATTCTTCTCCTGCTAAGTTGCAATTCGTCAAAAATACAACTTTTTGTATTTGAGAAGTTGTTAACACCTTATAAAACACCAGAATTTGTCAATCTTCTACTTTTCAGAACGATCAAAATGAATGGCCACAGTTGATTTGGCATTCGACACTAAGTTTAAAATTTTGGACATTCTTGGCAACACAGAGGTAAATTTATTTTTTGGTTTTCTGTTTCTCGATGAAAATCCAACACAGTTTGCAACACCCTTCCCTTTCCAGTGTTATAATTTTTTTCAAGTCCCGTGTTCTTTTCTCCCAGTACAATTATGGCTTATTGAATCAACAAAAAGCCACAACTGATCGTTACGGTTAGTCTTGAATACCAAATAGTCCCACAACTTCCTCGATTACTGAAAATGAAAATAAAAAAAGGCAAAATTGCAAGAGATTCTAGTGCCACTCGACAAAATGAAGTAAGTTTCGAGACTAACAAGTGACGTTGACTTCCGGCTCTTAGAGTCGTATAAATCAGAATATATGTTCACGTGTACAGTTACAGTTTCCTTTTCAAAATGCATTCTAAACCAACGTCTTGGTATGGTGTGTCGTATTGATAGCGTTTCACCATAAGCGTTTCCGTACAGCTGGTATATAACGCCTTTACAAGATGTTTTAAACTTTCGGGCCATCACAGCGTGCCATGCGGACACTACTATATAAACTATTGTCACTATGTACAACACGGAACGCGCTTGATGTGTGCCGGATACGATAGCTAAGCCAATTAAGTATCAATAACAACAAACTAAAACTCTTCCGACGAGACTGCTTTTTTTAAAAAACTACCACTATTAAATTTCACAGTACATAGTACGGATAAGTAATGTCTTATGATCAACAAATTCACCGTTGCCATGCAATTTCTGTTGATACGCTCGCAGCAAAAGACAGAAACGGGCGGGCCGAGTGTATTGATCCCTTGCTTGATAATGTCCATGCGATAACTCAAGCACGTGCGATGCATATATTGAACAATCAAGCGCTAATCCGCGATAATCTGTTTCTTGTATGAGAAATCACAACAAATGCCAAGCGTGTTGTCAAATTTATTCCAGACACAAAGTTTTTTCAGGTAGAACAAAACAATCAAACGTGTTGAATTTGTCCCATCCGAGAACCACTGGAACGAGGACGGGGGAGGTTATAAACCCGTGAACAATATCACTGATATTGGACGTCGGCAGTCGTTCGCATTAGTTCTTAGACTTATAAAAGCAATTTCCTGACCAGAGATTTGAAGTAGCGTTGCGAAGCAACATATTCCTTGTCTCCATACACACAATTCCGGGGGG
>JAOBRG010362616.1:0-12470 GCA_027574985.1 Umimayanthus nakama | reverse complement strand
ATTATTATACTACTATTGTTATTTGGTCAGTAATCAGAGCCCGCATGTTACTATAGCCCCGCTTTAAAAAAGTTCGTTAGGCCCAGCTCTTTCTACAAAAGGCACAGCGAAGTTGAATTCTTGTAGCTGTTGCTGCTATTCCTTGAGACAATTATTCGTTTCATTTTCGTTCTAATCATGTCGACAGACTTGTCTAATTTTAATACCCTTCGCGCTTCTTCAGTACCAGACCACTTAGTTCCTTGTCATACGTCGCACACGAGCTATTCTGATGACGAAAGATGAAAGCAGTGACAAAAATCCCTGTAAGAGTTTGTGCACTTTTCTGCGCGTTATCTGCGATATATGAAGAGTCTGTTTCATATATAGAGTTGCTGTCATTTATTTTTAGATTAAGTATTGTTTTAGAGGCTGTTTCATGACGATTATTGGCAGAGGAAATCAAATTCTAAATTTAACCTAATGACTCAGAACAAGTACAGCTATTATTCAAACTAATCAGACTTTCCAAAATGAAGCAAGTTTGAATGTTTTACACACGAAAGGAAAACGTGAGAATGTATAGTTAAACTGAAAAAGTAAAAAATTAACGTATAAATGGAGCTGATATGTGAGAGCCCTCCGGATTTTAGCTTCAAAGCCTAATTCAGAAAACTTTTAAGGTTAAACAAAGTTTGTTCTTTCCTTGTGAAGAAACAAAAATTAACATACGTCACAATAACTTGAATGACTTAAACACCAGGTATATTAAATTATAAGAGAGTTCCATTGTTAAAGACCTTGCCAAGGCTATATCGGTCTGTAATAGACATTTTGACACCAATTGAAACCAAATGACATATACTTATGTTTCACGTTGTCAATAACTCGATTGAAACAAAGGTACAGCTTTTAAAAAGGAATAATCTTCAATTTTTCTAAGGCACGAGATTTCTATCAATTCTACTTACAAACTGATATTTTACAAGAGAACAAGCAACCTGTAGGTCAATTCGATCCCGAGTTGCTACTGGTGGTATTGTTTAACAGAAAAGTTGTCACATGACGATGATCTGCAGGGGAGGTTGAAACTAAAACCAATGACTCGGAACAAGTACAATATAATCGTTAATCAGATATTCCAAACCAACAACCGATTCATGGAAGACGTTTGATTCTCTTTCACAACAATATAAAAGTGAAAAAATGAATTTTACTTAAACTGAACAAGAAACAAGTCTGATGCATAAATGGAGCTGATATTTTTTGACACTTTCAAGCTTAACTCAAAGAGGACCACCGTAATTTAAAAAAACTGCTAACTAAAGGTTATATAATATTTGTTCTACTGAGGAAACCAACTACCATATACGTCATTATAACACGATTGGCTATGTGAAGCTCGTTTTGTCAAGAACTTTAATTTTACCAAAGCAATGTTGGCCTCTGCTATTGTTTTCTATTGTTATTTTTCTCAAATGTAACAACTTGATATACGTTATTATTTCATGTTGGCTAGAATTCCGCTGAAACATTTATAGGTCTTTATACAAATTAAGGAAATTTGACTTCTACGGTACGAAGTTTTTTATCTACTCTACTTACAACTGACGTTTTACAAGAGAGAACGAGCAACCTGCAACTCAATACAAGCAGGAATCGCCACTGATGACATTGCTTAACAAACATTGGTATTTTGGACTCGCTAGTTCTTCCTTCAGAGGACAATGATGAGTTTTTACCTTAGTATTTGGATAACAAGCGCGTGCTTTCTAACTTTCATCGCAAGTGCACCTTCACTTTCAGGTAACTAATCGCGTTTTCTTCTTTCATCGTCTATTTTTACAAGCTAGTACCAAACAACGGACAGCACAACTTCGGGTTTGTTAGAGCATTAATGAAGCTAAAACCGAGTACACTTCATAACAAAATATTGTACAAAATTTAGCAGTTGCACCTTCGAGTTAAGTAGTAACCACCACAAGGTAAATTTCAACTTTGTGGTTCTCAGTCTGTACAATTATTAACCTCAGTGGATGGTGATAGAAAGATGCAAAATAGTTGAAAGGAAAACTTCTCAATACTGTTTTTCTTAAAATTGCTGGTGCGTGGTGGGGTAATTGTGTTCGTCTGTTTTGACATACTTCACCGAGTTAACATCAAACAAATTGGTTAAAAAAATTAAAAAACGTTTTCAACTTTGTGGGTCATCTTCAGGAATAGAGAATAATAAGAGGTTGAAATTATTTGTGGATTTTAAAACATTTTTGCCATTTTACATGGATGTGTTCATCTGGTTACTTGTGTTGGGCTTGTTCATTTCCGCAATAGAGACACACCTTCTCCGAAGGAAGACTAGAACAAAACGTTAAAAGAGCTCTTTTTGATGACAATTGTCAAGTATATCACTCTTTATTAAACACCAAACACTGGATGATGAATTTCTGGTAATTTCGTTGGCTTTCTACTCATGGTATAAATCCTATATACTGCAATTTGTCCAAATAGAATTCAACATATTTTTGACCAGTGTTTGGTATTTAATAAAACAATTATTCATCTCACGCTTGTTGGATATAAGCTTATGATAGCCGTCTTTAAGCTAAATACCAAGGCACGTTCGTGGAATAATTTTCAATCAGATTGCTTGAAATACCAACGTCACCAAGTTTGTATATGCTAATAACCTTATCTAAAAGCCAGCCTAAACAGCAGTTGGCTAATCACTAAATGGGAACACTGCATTAAGAGTTACGCTACAGTATATAAAACCCATGTTAATTGTGTTATAGAAGTTAGAAATGGTATTGATACGAAACTCAGTTGTACACTATTCTCTTAGACTATACTATTGCATACAATACTACTTCCCATGCCTTTAAAAATACAGGCAATCAGAGGCCAGGATTTTCGTTTTAACGGATAGTATTCCACTCTTAAAGTAAGCGGTCATTCACTTAGTTTGTCTGATGAGTAAAGTCTTCTCATGGCTTCACGAAACAGATCTGTAGCAATAGAGCAATAAATTACTTCTGAATCTAGAACTTCGTTAACCCTAGAAGGCATAAGGTAAAAAAGTTACACGAACTGAAACATAAGGGGGTGATGACGTCATAAGTCTTGGAGTCACCTAATTTAAGTCAAAAGATGTGCTAACAAATAAAAAACAGTTGTGCCAAAGTTTTTGCAAATCGGTAAAGAAACAAAATTTTTAAGCAAAAAAAAGAGGGCGAGGGTCTGATTGACCCCCGCCCCCTTAGACCTTCTACGATTAACTGTTTGAAATGCGATATACACAATTGAAAATTATATCTATTACAAATATAGGTTATATATCACCATTTTTCTGTGAAGCAATCTCTAGAATTATACATAACACTACAATGAAATACAGTATTATATTTCACGCCGATCACGTCGAGAAAGATTGCACTTTTTCCCAAGCCAAGGGCTGTTGTTAGAAACGTCGACTGAATAAAAAGAAAATTACAAACTCGAAAACTCAGCCAGAGATATTTAAAACTATTTACAAGTAAATGTTTACCTGCAAAATTTTCCAGCTCTGATATTCTTGCTGTGTGAGGGTGGGAGCGATCACATCACGTGCGGCAATGGAACACACATTCACGTGTTGAGTGCGAACTACGGCCGGACAGTGGGCGGGCAGACCTGCAACGGACCCATTCGAACCACCGAGTGCAGGGCGGCATCATCCCTCGGCAAGGTGCGCCAGATGTGTAAGAACAAGACAACTTGCCGTCTTCGTGCCTCAAACAGCGTGTTCGGTGATCCGTGTAGAGGTACAAGAAAGTACCTGGAGGTTCATTACACTTGTGGTATGTAATCACCCTTTAACATATGTTCACACTCCCCGGAAGATGCGGTTGGGAAAACTTTCCCGTGGTTGATTGATTTTGATTTGAATAAAGCGCAATTTATCCTGATTTCTAGGAAAAAGTATAGCTTTTTGTAACAATAATCCAGTTTCGTATTCCCAGTTGCCGCTGATTTCATAACTTTCGACTCGTTTTTACAGTATGAGCCTTGACTTGATGTTAAATATTCATAAATTTCAATGTGGGTATGAAATATTTACAACTCTGTTTACTGTTGGAGATTCAGATCTCCCCGGTAATTATGTAGATTCAACATCAAGTCGAGGTTCATGCTGTAAAAAGGAGTCTAAGGTCATTGTAGTCAGAGGCAACCGAGAATAAAAAAATTGATCTATTGCTGAACAACAATGCTAAATCTTTATAATTATCGCTTTTACTTTGACATTGATTTGATGAAGAGTACTAGAAATTCGCTGCATTTCGAGTTTGAAATACGAATTGAAATATGGTCAGGGTTTGAATGCTTTGACGGTTTACCCTCACCCTAAAATATCTGTGATAATCTGTTGAATAAAAAAGACAGATAGACTAAAAGACAGACAGACAGATAGACAGATAGACGGATAGACAGATAGACAAACAAACGAAGACAGGTAAAGTAGGGTAAATACTCGTTTTGGTACATTGTCAAAGCTGCCAAAAACAAAATTACTTTTTAAAATAAGTTACAATTAATACAACGTACATACTTGTGCACATAATGTTGTTACACATTTTCACTCAGACCGGCAGACTGACAAACAGACGGAAAAACAGACATTTCCATTATTCTGACAAAGTAAAGGATATAGGACTTAAACATTAAGTAGAGGGCCAATCACATTACCAAAAATCAATATCCACTGTTTGATGTTTAATAAAGAGAAATAGAAGGACGACAAATACATATAAGATCTTAAGTGTCCCTGTCTTTCCATTTTACGCACCAAGACCAGCTGAAGCTAGCTTTCCGTTTTACTAATACTAAACGACATAAAAAGCTGTAGTGTATTGAATATGCAGCTAAAAAAAACTATTTGCTTTTTTCAGAATGTCCCAGACCCAGTCTAAAATGTCCTTTTGAAACAACAATAACAACGAACAATACAAGAATAATCTGGAAATCAACGGCTGCAGGCACTAATGCTAAACAAAACTGTACAGTTGGACTCAAGAGTGCGTTTGTTCAACGTCATTGCTACTCAAACGGAACATGGGGTGAAGTAAACATGAGCCAGTGTTATAATAGTACAGCGGCTGTAAAGAAATGTAAGTCGGAGATTACTTTCAGTGCTACTGGAACGCAACTTCGCTGGAACGAAACAGTAACAGGAGTCACAGCACTGATCTTTTGCTCAGGTTCTGAAAAGCGCCAGGCATCGCGGTTGTGTAGCCTTAACGGGACCTGGAGCCAAGTTGTGCTGTTCTTTTGTGAGTGTCCAAGTAACACAACAATTACAGATGTGGGAATTTTTGATTGGCCACAAACAGAAATCAAAACAACCTCCATTCAAAATTGCCTCTTTGGGCCTCAAAATGCTAAGGCGTCGCGCAAGTGTCTCGCTAATGGAACCTGGGATGAAGTAAACATGAGCCAGTGTTATAATAGTACAGCGGGTGTAAAGAAATGTAAGTCGGAGATTACTTTCAGTGCTACTGGAACGCAACTTCGCTGGAACGAAACAGTAACAGGAGTCACAGCACTGATCTTTTGCTCAGGTTCTGAAAAGCGCCAGGCATCGCGGTTGTGTAACCGTAACGGGACCTGGAGCCAAGCTGAGTTGTTCCTTTGTGAGTGTTCAGGTATCACAACCATTACAGAAGTGGGAGTTTTTTTTTGGCCACCAACAAGTATCCAGAAAACCTCAACTCGAGAGTGCCCCTATGGGCCTCAAAATGCGAAGGCCTCGCGCAAATGTCTCGCTAACGGAACTTGGAGCAAGGTTGAGCCAATCCTTTGTGAGTATGTAGGTAACACAACCATAACAGCTGTGAGAACAATTCTTTGGCGGCAAAAGAATGCTAGGAAGTTCGCCACCTTAAATCTAAAACTATAAAAAATAATGAAATGAAATTTGGTGAGGTGGTAGAGAATCATAAACATATAAACTTGGTGAGGTTTAATTGGCGAAAGACGCCATCAGTACGTTATAAAGACGTCATAACTGTCAAAGTTTTTCATTTTTACCAAAATTTTTCTAACCAAAGTAGAAAAGTTTAGAGACGTTTCTGACTTAAAAAAACGACAAGTAAACGGTACGAAAAATAGCTAAAGCTTCCTTTTAATATAAATAACAGTATTTTAACAAAATGAGTATTACAAACAGAGTTCTTTTTCAGCGCCATTTTGATGTTCAATTCTTACATTAGCTTTTAAACTACAACTTTCAAATTTTGCTCTAATTCCCAGTATTTAACGCTAAAAATGTAACTAAAACTGTTTTAGTTCTGTTTTCAACGTTTTTAAATGCAAATTGGCTAAGAAAGCTTTCAGTTTTGACAAAGTGCAATGTACACGGCCGCCATCTTGGATTTTTTGGACCCCCCCCGCCTCCCCTCGATTTTTTTGGCTTAAAGTTTTTGTTCTTTGACCGATTTCCAAAAGCTTTGGCACAACTGTTCTTTGTTTGTTAACACATCTTTTGACCCTAATTAAGTGACGTCACGACTGATGACGTCATCACAATATGTCACGCAACCCGTATGTTGCCTACAAAATTGGAATTTTTCGCTAAAAATGCGAATATTATTGCCAAAATACTGTTATTTTCAGTTTAATATTTATAATTTTTTATTTTCCAATCGCTAAACTATGTCTTCTCACAATTATCAATGTTCAATTCGAAAATCTGAAATTTCGAAAATCCAAGATGGCGGCCGCAATGACGTCATTTATTTGATTTGGTTGCCATGGAAACCAATTAAACACCACATGGTTTTGATTAATTGAAACTACAATAAAAGTTCTTAATATACCATATATCAAGTCAATCGGATGAAAGGTGTCAAAAGTCGAGGGGGGTCCCCCCCTTATACCTTCGTGCAACTATTTCTAGGGTTAAATTTCTATAAGTAGCTCAAATTCTCTAAACAACTTAGCTACCAATCACAGTGCCGTTACTAGCTGCCCCCCCCCCCCCCCTCCAATAACTATGGAGGGGAAAAAGTATTAAAGGCTGTATTGCCCCGGATATATTTGCTACTTTTTGAAATTTGATAAATTTCCAGCGACTTAAGGAATAAAACTTTCAATTAATGTAATTACCAGCAGTCACATCAATCTCGCCTTGTAGAGCAATAGTGACCTGTTCTAGAGGTCGTTGGTTCGAATATAACCAGGGTCAGAGATTTTTTGATCAGCTCAAATATTGCGGCTGTGTGCATGAGTTTTCGTTTGCAGCACACATTCTGAAATGGTAAATATACATTAGAAAAGACACAGCAAAGGTTTTGAGTAACTAAAGTTTTTCAATTAAGCATTTTTTGCATGCTATATACCATTAGTGTACGCTGGTTGCGTTCAACCAATAACCGAACATTAATGGATTAGTTTTGGCATAAGTCCACTTTCTTGGACTAGCCGTCTCAATTTCCGTTTTTGAAAACAACTTTGATATAGACACAACAAGTACTAACTGAAGGTTGCAAGTAACTGTCGATATTAACTGTCTTTGCAACATCAATACACTTTTTTAAAATAGCTTAGCAGGGCGTGACCTTTAAATGTAAGGGAGAGAAGGTGTTATCGTCACAAAAAAGGTCTCGACCAATCTCCCAGCGGCGCAACCCCGCAAGTGAACGGAGCCTGGGTACGAGGTTGCCAGCGGCGCTCGTGCAACCAGTTCAAAAGTATGACGTGGGGCAAGTTTAATGTTTCCGCTTTTTTTTCTTAATCCATTTTTTACAATTTGTACCGACCCGCAGGTAGCAAGGCCAACGGAGGCGGACCAATGGATGGTGACCTAGGTAGGTTTTAGTTGTCAAAGTTTTCAAACATCTAACAGATATCGCTATCGCAACAGTTTCTACATTGAGGAAAGTGAAAAGAATATATTTTCACATATTTAATTTAACAGCTCAGTTGCAAATTATTATTTTAAATAACTATAAATGTTGCCTTATTATGACATTGAAAAGCATAGGTAAAAACTAAATCTAGTTGGACAAAGATTTAAAAAGACACAGCTATACTGGGTGAGACCAACTTGTTAGCACTTGTTGCGTGGTGCATGCAAACGAACGCAACACTTGCCGACATTGTTGGCAATTGTCTTAACATGCGGTGCAGGTAATGCTCATAAAATATTACAGTGCGCATGCAGAGAAAGATTTTTTCACGAGGCCAACATTGTTGTGGTTCCATGCAAAAGTACGCAACATTGTTGCGCTACGCCTCGCCTATAGCAGAATAAAAGAAATGTCGGGACTTGTTGCCCAAAGTAGCAAGTTTCAAACTGTACACAACAAGCGACAACATTGTTGTGGTTCAATGCAAACGGACGAAGCAAGTTAGGCCCAACAAAGTTTCCAGTTGTTTTACTCTTTTGATTTACTACAAAAAGAGAAAAACAGAAAGGAAGAAAAAACAACAGTTGTTATAAATTGCAGATGTAACAACATGTAATTCCATCGTATCGTCTGTCTTTGAAAGTTTGCTCTGCTATAGCTGACACTGTTGGGGCAATAAATGAATTGCTCACACGTCATGCAGCTATTTGGTATTCAACTTGACATTCGTCAATCATTGGTCAAATGATTGATTGTTAAACGCGGACGTCAATAACGGCGTTTGAAAATGCTAATACGAGCCGCTCAATTTTCATATGTCGATAACGTGACATTTGCATATTAAAATTAGCGGCTCTCATTTTGAACTGTTTGAACCCTTGATTACCCGTTAGTCATAGACAGAACAGTAGTATTGTATCTGCAAAGTGCAGAGTCCAGAATAGTTTAGTCCAGTACAGCGCAATATTAAGTTATTTGCAGTTGGTTGAATGTCCTTGTTGTTCCTATTTGGTTATCACTGCGTTTTGTAATTCTTCCTTAACTTCCTTTTGCGCTTTTTTTAGTTATTCCTGTTGCTCTTGTTATACTATTTCAGTCATAACAGTTTTATTAGTACTTAGGAAATCCAGCCAATATTCCTCTTCTTAAACAAACAGATCCGTGCAGTCTTTGCGGACATTTTCATCGCATTTTGGTTTGTACTGCACATGTAGTATTACAATTACTAGAAAAGTGATCTTTGAGATGATCTTACACGTATAGTGTTTTATTATTTATCTAAATATATTAAGAGTAAAATAAATGTGCAATACATATTATTTTTGACTTTTTTCTATTGGAATCGATCTGTTATTGTTGTTGTCGGTTATTGTTAATGTTAATAATAGAATTGTTATTTATCAAGATAATCACCGCCATCATTAAGATTACAATTGTTATATTTGTTGAACTAGTGTCGTTGTCGTTGTTATTTAAACGACACTACTATTATATTGGTTTGCTTATCTATTTCGGCTTTAAAAGGTATAACAAAAACGCATTCGCCCTGGATAACAAACGTGTTTAATACAAATGTGTCAATACACAAAGTCTGTTTAGCGTTGAAAGACGAACATTTAGTAATAATCTTACCAAGTCTGACCAGCCCGTGTTATTTTCCTTCTCAGCTGCCTCTTTAAACCGAGCGGCTTTTGCACGCGGCACATGCTTAGTCAAGCAAGGTAGGAACTCGAAAACTGTGAAAATCTTTGTTAAAACCTAATTCTCGTTTTCACGTTTTACACTTTAAGTGCTGTGTACCAAGAAAAGGTTCGAGCTACGGGTCCTCATGCAGAAAGGTGAGTCAAAATTGCAACTCATTAGTCGGGCCGAGGGCGCCGAGTCGAGAATTCGACGCTGTTCTTTTTGTTTTTAATTTTTCTTGTCGCGACGCTATTGCGCATCCGTCAACCTCGTTAATCATGAATGCGAGGTCAGTTTGAGTTGCATGACAGAAACAAAGATGGCGGACAAAGAACATGTCGATTGTTCCTTCTAAAACCAAAAGTAGTATGAATTTTCGTGTAAATTCGCTTTCACGATTTCGCCGATTACAAGATGTGATGTTGATCCGATCGTTCTGAGAAAGTTGTTAACACATTGCGCGTGAATCGCCGCTTTGCAACAACAGTGGCTTCGAATTCATGATCTATTACCCAGTTTGACCGAGAGAAAAAAATGGTTCATCACTTCATGGCATCGGAACAAGTTACATCAACTCCGACTTAGCAAGGAAAGTGGTCCATAACACATTTTGACATATAGTTGAAGCAAATCACAAAATTAAGTTCCGGAAATTTACTTGGAAGCAAATCACAACAATGTCGCGGCATTGGACCTTCTGAGTTCTGTCTTTGTGAACTTGCGAGATTTACAAGTCACAAACATTTATTATGTGGTACATGTACGTTTCTTGCCTAGGATGTTTGTAAAGAATTCGCTTTCATGTATTTGTACCGATGTCTCAAGCGGAGTCAAGGTCAATAAACTATTGTTGTGGTTGTTGTTGTATTTGCCGATAACAAGCCAAATAATCTGTTAAATGCAACCACGAACGTGATGTTGATCCGATTATTCTGACAGAGCTTTTTACACTTTGCGTGAGTCCCTACGCTTTCCGCTTGGCGACAGCAATAGCTTACATGTACATGTTTGATCGAGAAAAATTAATGGTTTGTCACTTCATGTGCGTTGGAACAACTAACAAAAGTTCTGCCGTAGCAAGGAAAGTGGTCTCAAAAACGGTAATAAGTTGTGGTTGTGCGTTTTGATACATATTTTGAAGCAAACCGATTCAATACAAACCCAGAAACATATTCTGAAGCACACCCTAAAACTACTCGCTTGCGGCTTGTTGTGAACTTGTGAGTATTTATAAGTTTTAATATTTTTAAAGTGGTACAAGTACATATTTTTGTTGGCTCGCACTTAGCCAGAAGAAGAATTTATGTGATTATTTACAAGTTCTAGTTGTTTTATATGTACAGAAATGCATGATTTGAACAAGAATGCGAACCTTCGAGGGTCTGTAAGTCAATTTAACGTTCTTTTGCGAGTCGGACATATATTTTGTAAATACTGGTATCTATTTGACAAGTTGTTTTGACAGGTATTAATGGGTATGTAGCTATGCCAGGAAAAGCGTGACAGAGGAGTCCCACGGAAACGTTTCAAGGACCAGCTAAAGCGTCAGCTCACTGCAGCCAGCATCCCAGAAAGAGACTGGGGAAACGTTGCCAGAGACAGAGTCATTTGGAGGGCAGCCATTAAACAGGGCGCAGAGGCCTTCGAAGCATCAAGGAGAGAAGATACTGAGGAGAAACGCAGACGGAGGCTAGCTGCTGCTGCTCAGGGCCCTCCAGCACAAGGATTCCCATGCCCAAAGTGTGCCAGAGTGTGCCGGTCAAAGATTGGCCTGCACAGCCATCAGAGGGCTTGCCGCTACTATCAGACATCCTTCCACCTGATCCTCGGATTCGAAGAACCAGCCATCATCATCAATGGGTAGGTGTTTTTGATCTTGTCAGCCATATTTTATATTGCTCAACGCATGATGCGGTGTATTGACATAGCATTCAATATTTTGATAATATCTTCACAAAATGAATTATAATATGATAAGCAAATAAAGAGAATATTATTCCAGTTTTGTTAAAAACGGGCACGCATAGCGTGCATGTGGCTACTGCTATTGCGCATTAATACACTCTTTATTTTTTATCGTTCGCTTCTTATCACAATACGATCGGGGACAAGTATGGTAGCGTAGGCGTGCCATAACAAAATTGGGCATTCGCAAAAGGTTTTTCTTTGTTTATTGTGTTTTTTAGTACATGCAACTTTCGTATTTGTCATTTTTTGTTCATTTTTTTTTGCCATTTGTTTAGTAGATTTGGTTTAGTTCCTTTTAAATGCGTTTTAAATCTTACATAAGAATATTTTAACTTCAGTTTACTTTTCAGGGGAAAAAGGTTTTCTTTTACGTTTGAAGTTCAGTTCAATTTTGAAACCCAAGTTTAGCTTTAGTTCACTTTCAAGAAAACCAAACTTATCCGTGGCCTATTCGTGCCATAACCCAGACACAGACAGTGTGCCTAATCGGCTGATGACCGCCGATCAAAACAAACAAAACAATTTCACAAACTATTAGTTATTCCAAACCTAAAATTGTAAGAGTATATACATGTATGTCATCTAACATCTTTGAATTATTATAAAATATAAAACTTCAAAATAGTGTTTATATCACGGAACAAATTCTGTTTACGACTGGTTTCAGGTATGCCTCAGTCTCTATTAGCAATATGAGGCTCATCTGGGCTTCCTGTGGAAAAGTAAACATCACACGCACGCACGCACGCACACACAAGGCGATAGTGCCCCGATCTGTTCCAAAAAGCTAATAGAACAAATGTGTCAAATATGCATTTTGCCAGGTCAGGACTCCAATTCGCTGTTTACAAGAACTTTTTTTACTTATACATATCATTTTCCTGTCTACTTGATAGAAGGGTGCGTGTTACACCTTTAGCTTACCAAGGAGGTTTTTGTAGTTGTGGAGGGGGGGTG
>JAOBRG010362572.1:0-12473 GCA_027574985.1 Umimayanthus nakama | reverse complement strand
ATAGACATATTTAAGCTATTCCTTGAGGCATTGAACGGTAGGTGAAAGGAAATGTTCCTTCAACGTTGACAACGAGAAAGAAAGTGGCAAATTTTGACAAAGCAGGATCACAAGTTGCTTAAAAAGTCAGCAGTCTTACAGTACACGTTTACAGTCAGTAAATAGAAAAAAGTAGGATTTGGCAGTTTGTAGATGCTAAGTCATTGCTTAGCTTTAAATGCGAGATGACGAAAAGCAGGGTGTTATGTGCTTTGCTGCAAGGTGATGTGCGGTATATAAGCAGTTTGAACAAGTGGCGACCTTCCAAATTAACAGGATTTTTAATTTTGTGTTAAAAGTTAATCCAGAACATTGTTCGCAATATACTTTATACTTTTGGTTCTTTGCTGCTTTTAATACAGAGTTAACCAGAGGAAAGTAAATTTGTAGACTTGTAAAATACATGCATTGATGTGCATGCATCCTAGATACTCTAAACATTGCAAATGATGTTTGACGTCAAAGTTTAAGCATGAAAACACTTATGTCCGGCCTGACTTGTGATTTGTCCGGTAAAATGTGCCTTTGACCAGACAAAAGTCTGGGAAACTAAAAAGTTTATATGCAGCGTGGACTGAACCCAATTCTTTTCTTGACTATCCCTCCAGTACAAGTGACAAATCTGGCTGTTTCTTTGTTTTAGCAAAGAAGCCTTCGTTCAAATTCTTTGGTCCTTTTCCACTCTTCAAGAAGAGCACTGGAAAACTCCTCTGCAAACCAGACGCTGCCCCGGCACCTAACCAGTTTGTTTGGTACTACAAGGGAAGCGAGTTGAAGACCAATACCTCCGATGGTCGCTACTTACTGTTAAGTGATGGTACACTACTGATAGACAATGTTGTAAAAGGTGACGAAGGAAGTTACAGATGTAAAGCTACAAACATTATTGGTTCTGACTTGAGCCCCGAAGGATCGTCAACAGTTTATGGTAAGAACAATGCTTGCAACTATTTGACACATTAGTAATTTATTTTGTCAAAGTTAAGAAAACAACCTTATTTCAAAGATTGTTTGACCAGTACACATCTAAATCAGTTTCAATATTGTTTTGATATCAAGAGTTCTCAACTTATATTTTTTCTTGGGAGGGTTGATTGCTTGTACAGACATTGCAGAAACTGAAGTTCAGTTTTCACAAAGTAAGAAAAGAACATCAGGATTCAAAATAACTTTCGTAAAGTTTCCCGAATTTTGTAGGTTTTTTCCGTAGCCAAAATTTTCGCTAGCTGTTTTTAAGCAATAAAACTCATTTATAGTGCTGTTAGGTGGCTGTGTTTCAGTCAGTTATAGCGTATGATGTACGACGTGTTTATGGTTTTTTTTAAAAAACCTGACTTCCTTGGTGCGTGCTGCGTAAACCAGACTCAACCTAATCTCGCCGATGAAGAGAAAAAAAAAGAAAAATTGACTAGTGAAAGTAACAGTTTCGTTGATTCCTAATCTTAAACTATAATATTGTCGATATAAAAAAAAAGTCCTATAACTGCTGTCGATAGCCGTCAGCTGACCGCTATCTTGAACCCAGAACATGTTGGTAAGTTATTTTATTATTCACAAGGTAACTCGGTGTGATGCCTGAAGCCAGATGTTGTTGTGAATACAACGTTATGCTTTTTTTTCAGATCAAACATTGATAAAGGTTCCTCCAAAAAACATTACTGTCCCTGAGGGCAAGGTTTTTGACCTTCGCTGTGAAGCCGATTTTGACTCGAGACTTGAAATAGGGTATTTCTGGCTAAAGGATGGGTTCAGACTAACCAACATACGGGACAGTTCTCGTCGAGTTTACTGGGATGAGAGTAAAAATGTTCTACGAGTCAAAGCGGTTGAAATAGATGATGCAGGGGAATACACTTGTGTCGCCTTCACGCCAGGACCTGCCGAGTCTGAAGCAAGAGCTTCAGCCGTCGTCAACATCAAAGGTAGGTTCATAAACGTGTTTATTGCTGTGACACATGTTTTAAAGAATCTTGCTTGTTGTTTTCAGTAAGATTTGCAAATCCAGCTAAATTGAATCTTGAGTCCTTGGAGGTGCTCACTCGTTCACAACGTTCTTGTGCAGTAACTACTCAATCAATCATTTTGTAAGTGCGATCCTTTTCTGGTTCCGTGATACAGTTAACACCCACGAGTAAGAACCTAAGATTTAAGAACCCGTTAGGCTAAAACTTGCAATTTAGATTCCGTCTATATAAGAACCTCGTTAAGCTTAAAGTTGGCACAAAGGTTCTTATTTTAAAAAGTATTTAAAATATTTACTTATTAAAGAGAAATGGTATAATAAATGCATGATCACTGTGGATGAGTAGTTGCTATATGTCAATTCTAATGAGAAAAATTATGAGATGCATCTAGTTATTAGTCTTAACATAAACCATATTTCCATGGCTGTCATCAATGAATGATGAACATTTGAAAAGAAACCATCCGTTATGCAGTGAATTCAAGCATTAGGTATGCAAATTAAGGGTGCTGATAACTAAAATCTTCTTAGCAACGGAGTAATTTTTTGCAAGAAATTAAAAGCCTATTAAGAACCTGTTTAGGCTAACCTTGGAAAAAGCAGATTCTTACTCTTGCGTGTTTACTGTATTTTAACGTAACTAGGGGATGGGAATAGAGAAGACTTCGAACTGGTGTAATGATCCATCCGCTACCAAACAATGTTTTTAGCAAATTTTTGTGGGCTAAGAATTATGCAGAAATGTACCATTCACCTTTTTTCTGTTTGGTCGATTGTCTACATGCGTGGGTACTCAAAAATGGCGGATTTAACAGTTCTAGTTGCCTTTCAATACGGGTGTTCCTGTTAATCTACTTCCAACACCAGGTTCACCTATGTCATCATCCATCTTGAGAGAGAACAACAGACAGTACTGTGGAAGAACGGCTTCACTGTTTCCTATTTTCTTTTGGTTGCAGGTGTTCCTGATCCACCAAGCAACTTGCGAGTCACCAACTGCAACGATCTTTCTACAATACTCTCCTGGGTCCCTGGGGCTCCTAACGATTCGCCTATCACACATTTCCTGGTTGAGCAAGAGTCCGATTTCGAGCCAAATGTGTTCATGATGATCAAGAATGTAACCTCAGCAAATGCCACCTCAACCAGTCTGAGCCTGACACCTTGGGCTAATCTCAGGTTCCGTTTGCGTGCTGTCAACAGTTTTGGTCGTAGTCGGGGGAGTGTACCAACAGCGCTGGGGGCCTGCATAACTAAGAGAGCAGGTATATACTCCAAATATATGTACGTATTAGACTAATCTTCATGACAAACCTTGTATATGTCTTTAGTAGGCTTTCAAAGACCACTCTAACACGCTTCTTTAAATAGGACCAAAGGTAAACAACAGAGAGTTGCTATCGCTGTTGGTGATCATTTTCCTATCTCATAGAAAGACTGTTTTCTAAGTGTCTACCAAATCCCGTTAAAATAAGAATCTTTTTGTTGACAGTAGGCAGCAAATTGGCTTAAGGTTACCGTTCACCTTGAGCGGTGTTTTCAGATTCTCGTATGCAACTTCGTTAATTCGCATCGTTTACCCACAAACTTATATATCAATTGAATGGAATGAGAGCTTCATAATTCAAACTAACCATTTCACTTCTAGTTGCCAGTGCGGCTGTCAGCTTCAAATTAAGGCATTTGTAGTTTGTTTATCAGTTTTAGTACCATTTGCGCTCTTATTCGTCCTGGCGATTTTTGATTGAAATCGTCTTTAATTTTCTGCAGGCATTGGAAGAAAATTCCCAATTGCAGCAAACAAAAATGCCTTGTTTGAATCTTAAAAAAATGTTGAGCGGCTACTGTTTTGTCAACTTGCCAAAATTTACAGCATGAGGTTAAAACGAGGGAGCATTGATCTTTTACGTTTTCGTAGTTTTAGCCAAAACAAGTCTCGATAGATTCCTTCCTAAAGTATACCGCGCATCATACAATTTTACTTCCGGTAAAAACTTTCGTTCGTCATATCTCGCAAACTGTTAGACGTATTAAAAACATTTTTTGACTAGAAGTTCAGTTTATATATATTTATATTCTCCGAAAATCTCAATTTCGAAGTTTTGATCCGTTCCAACATGAACGGTAACTCAATAGCAATAAAACGCCAAACGATCAGCTGTTTGGATTAAAATCGAAAGTGTTGAGTGGAAGGAATCATGGTTGTTTCTAAGACAGCATTGCCAAAATATCTTCTTTAAAAAGGTCTAATTAGCCTGATTTGACGTTTACCACTCTACCTGTCTATCAACACAGCACCAGACAAAGCCCCTGACAATCTTCGTGGTGTACCAGGAGGAGCTGCAGAACTTAGCATCACCTGGACTGTGAGTGACTAGAAAAAATTCCACTTACTTCTCTTATGCACGTCGTGATATTTTTTTGAAAATGTGAGAAAAAAGTTGAATCTTTCAAGTTTTCATGACACAATTCATTTTCCCGCACATTTGATAGGATTCGTGAAACTATAGTAGGTACGATTTCTCAAAAAATTAGCAAAGTAAATGTCTCGAGGCATCAAAAACATGTCTGAAATCCGTCAGTCTTATAAATTCCCCTAAAAGAGTCATGGAATTTGAAATGCGATCACCTAAAAGACATTTGGTTTGCTAGAAATATATTATTTTTCAAAAAAACATTTTATCATGTTTGTATAAGATTTACCATCTTTTGTGTCAGATTGCAAACAGTGTTTGCAGAAGGTTTCAAGAAGATTCTTGAAAATTCTGGAGTTTTTAACCAAGATTGTTTTCTTTTAATAAACGCTAATGTTGTCAGGGTTGCCAAGGTCCCTGAAAATCCTGGAAAGTCCTGGAATTTTGGTTGTGGTCCTTGAAAACCCTGGAATGGACAAAATTTTCAGCTTAAACTGTACAAAAATAATGAAACTGAGCTGTTTGTCATAACCGAGCATTACACCTTCAACATAATAATGTATGAAAACAGGAACGGAGGTTCGATTTTTGCACAGAAGCAAATTCTGTAAAGCTCATTTTTTATTTAACAAACAAAATAACAAGTTTTGTTGGTACAGAAGGCCTTTGAATTTGTTTGTAAAGGTCCTGGAAAAGTCCTTGAATTTCTTATCCAGTTAATAGTGGCAACCCTGTGTTGAACTGGTAACCCGTGACTTAGTATTATACGTGTTCTAACTAACCAAATATTGATTTTGCAGCCGTTGTCAAAGCTTGAACAAAATGCGCCTGGTTGCAAGTACATTCTGCAGTACAAGAAAAAAGACAGCAGTAAGTGGGAGAAGGAGGAGTTCGCAGATCCTAGAGTTAAACTTTTTAAGGTTCCAGATCCAGGATATTACATTGAGTGGGAGTTTAACATCCAGGCCGAGAATGAAGTCGGTCCAGGCCCCGTGAGCCCTACAGAATCGTCCTTTTCTGGTCAGGATGCGCCTAAATTTCCACCGACAGGGCTCAGGGATATTACACCTGGCCCACGCTTTGTGGAAATCACTTGGGACCCGGTAAAAGTGGACCCAGAACGGGGACGAGGAAGCATCGATGGATATAGGGTAAGCATATTATGCATTTGTAACTGTGGCTTTTTTTTGTCGACCAGCCCCTGTCTTGATTGAATAGGTTGGTCAGCGACCACAGACCGCAACGCAGTTTTGCCTTTCATTCCTACTTGTGACACCTGACACAGTTCTGCCATTGTGGTTGTGTGTTCTGTACAGAACAGAAGATCCGTTATTACGTTGCGGTGATGGTCATGCCGCTGCTGGTGATGACAACATTGTGACTGCTTGAGAGATTATCGCAGACTGGGTTTGTAAGTTTGTTAGGCAGAACAGGTGGAATAAAGTAGGTGGATAGGTGGATTAGATAGAGAGTGAAAAATCCTTGTGTCATTCTCATAGTTTGTCTATCATACTCTTAAACTCTTAACATTCATCTTTTCTTTTTGTTTTCTCTGCATCACCTTTAGATTTACTATATCTCAGAAGGACGGGCCACTGTAGGATCAAAGCGTCGCAGACGAGCGATCCCTGAGAGTGCCTCCACAGCTGAAGTACTGTCCAAAGATGCCTGCACGAATCAAGGTTTCTGTAAGCATAAATTTGAAGGATTCAATCCATTCCAGAAGTACAGGCTGATGATGAAAGCCTTCAACAGCGGAGGATCGGGACCAGCAAGCGACGAAGAGAATTTTCAGACCAAGGAAGATGGTATGAATCTTAGCGTTTCCTGTTTCATTTCCAGACAAGAAATATTTTAGTTTTTTTATGAAGAGTTTCCTCTCTTCTGTTGCAACTTGTTGAAGTGCCGGTGTCAGAAATTCTTCAAATCTTAAATTTGTAATCTTTATTACAGTTCCCAGTATTCCAGTTGACGTGAGTGTAATTCCTTTTGGCAAGTACATCCTCTTGAGATGGGGACCTCCAGTCGAGGAAAATGGCGTTATGAAAGGATATGCTGTTGGCGTGGTTAAGACTACAGGCAACCAATTGGCCCTGGAGAAACCCGATCTGGAGACCAAACTGAAAACCAACCAGTTTGAGTATCTGTTTGAAGGCTTGGACCACACTACAGACTATCGAGTGGGAGTAGCTGGAGAGACGGGTGCTGGTCTCGGGCCTGCAGCTTATCTTAATGCCCTGACTGTTCGTCCGATGGGTGCGTAGGACTTAATTTTTTTTTTCGAAAAGTTTTAATTTGTACAACCATAGCTTCGTCTGCACTACCAGGAATTGTTGCTATTAAAACAAAAAGTAAATTTCAGAGTGTTCTAAACTTTTTCGAACACATCAGAGATAAGTCTGATTTTAATAATTGCCAGTGAATGTTTCAGCTGTATGCCTGTTTCTTTTGGTTTTAAGGGACAGTCAGGCAGGACATTCGAGTCTGTGTAAAAAAAAAAGTGGCAAAACCAAACTATTATATGCCGCTAGGCAACATAGGAAAAAAATCTTTGATTGGTCGAGAGCTGCTCATGAATACTTGCGATTATTTAGCTGACGCCAAAAAATTATCCATTGTCATTGGTCTGTTTAAATTTGTGTTCGAAAACCTTGACGAAAAAAAATCACGTTTTAATCGTATTTTTGTCAAAATTTCTTCCTCATTCTTTAGGAAAAATTTGGAACAGTCGCGATAACAAAACTTTTTTTGTTCAAGCTTTTTGTATCAAAAGTGAGTCTATCAACAACAACGTTAAGTTTAAGCAAATGTACAAATAAAATCGCAATTTATTTCAACGATCGCGAGAACTTTGCTCAAGTAGAGGCTGCTTTCTCCCGAATAATCGATCATGGTAAGAGGCATGGCAACAAATATTAACGTGTCATTCCTAGAAATAACTTGACATTGAATTCTTTTTAACTTAACAGCCTTTATAAAAAAAGAAAACTGCATGCAAGTGTCCAAAGAAATCCAAGCGTGACCACTATACTTTCATGGCGTTTGAAAATCCCGTGTTCGTTCTTTGTTACCCGATTCCCAGGCTGACTTTTGTTGGTTTATTAATACAAGCTAAATCTAATAAATTTACAAGTGGTCCGGTCGTCAAATGGCGCTAAAAAAAACCCCGCTTTTCGGACTTCTGGCGAAGGCAGGGACTGTTTTGCCGTCAATTTTGTTTTATTCTTGTGTTAAACTCAATTTTAACTAGTGTATCTGTATTGGTTATCTAACACTGTTGAAGTTTGTCTTGTCTTTTCTTGTCTTATCTTTTCACTAATCTTAGAAGTTAAATAACAATCACTGAAAATGTTTTTATGCCGTTTTAAAAGGTTTAGTTTGGTTGGAACCAGATCAGTTGTGAGCTAGTCCGTTTGCTACCAGTTGAGGCTGTAACCAGATTTTCACTTTTTACCAACAGTTCCAGCGAAGCCTGCTCTTCCAATTGCCAAAGGCATCACTACATCCGCAGTGAACGTTACATTTGAATACGGTTCAGGTGGAGGTTATCCTGTGGAGTTCATTGTAAAGTACAAGGAGAAAGGTATTAAAATAGATCATAAGACGATATGTAAAGCCTCATCTACACGAGCAATTTTTCTTTAACAAGTTTACTTGTCAATTTTTATTGCTCGTAGTGTAGATGATCAACAAGTATTTTTCTTTACAATTTTTTATTGACAAGGTTTCCTTGTTCGTGTAGACGACCAGCAAATATTCCTTGATAAGTTTCGGCTGTGCCTGCAATGCGTTGCAATCGGTGGAGTACTTACGAAAAATTAGTTCCAGTCTTATGTCGAGCTAAAAACAAAATGGCGTCCGTTATTATGCAAGAGACTGGGCACTTAATGAAATCCTTGCACATTTTCCTTGTTGATCGTCTACACGAGCAAATTTGTGACTTGACAATTTTTTTTTGTCAAGGAAAAGCTGGATGCTGGGCGGTCGATTAGCCAATTAATCCACCTAGCTAGGTGGGTGTTTGTGGAACGCATTTTAATTGTGGGTTAAATTTTAATCCTGGGTTAGGTGGTTTAATCCTGGGTTAGCGTTAATCGAGGTTTTGAAGAACCGGACCCAGGTTATTTTCCACTAACGGTTTCCTTTTTTAAAATGTTTTCTCTCCAGTCACTGCACAAGGTACAACAACTCCGGACCCGTCCCAGGCTTATAAGGAGAGTGAGTGGATAAAAACAAAAGATCAGCGTTGGGTTGTGATCGAAGGTCTACCAAACACACTGCACGAGTTCAGAACAGTTGGAAAGAACGATATAGGAACAAGTCTATTGAGTGACCCAGTTGATGAACGGCCTCTATCCGGTGTTCTGGCCGGCGCGCGTGAATCTCCTCCTTTCTACACTTCGGGATGGTTCATCGTGCTGATAGTTATCATCGTTCTGCTGCTACTGGCCCTTGTCATCCTTGTAATGGTAAAGAAACAGCGCGGGGCCAAGTATCCAGGCAAGTTTGTTTCTGTTTTTGTGCGGGAATAAAACGCCCTTAGAAGTAAAAACTAGCACACCTTTTAAAATCTTTAAGGGAAAACACAAATACCATCTCCTTAAACAAGAAATGTTATTGTCTAAGTTAATTTAATAATTTACTTATTTTCAATTAAAGCAACCCCTCCAAAGGAGGATTTTCAGCTGGGCAGTGGTCAGCAGAACAATATAAAAACAAAAACAACGAAGAAGACAAACTAAAGCAGGTTTACAGGAGCATGGTTCAAAGCAAAAACGCGTTTGCGAAATCGATTTTCGGAAAAAAGTTTCCCCCCATAGTACTTGTTCAATATATTCTTGTATCTAGACTAGTATATTGTAAACTATACACCATGTAAAGCCCAATATATTCGTTATTTGCTTTCAGTTAGCTTCTTTCTTACTGTACAAATGCAGGTTGCAAGATTGCCTGACTAACCCTGTGGGTTGTACATTCTGCACCTTGCACTTAATCGGTTACTTTGTTCTATATACGTTTGTATGTCTTAGATGTAAACTGCAGTTTAACACACCCAAATGTACGTTACCCTTAAATTTCATTCACCCAGAAAAATTATTGACTTTAATCGGTTTTCTGTCCTTACAGTTGGCAAGAGAGAGAGGGAGAGGGCGGGGATTTTGGACACCTTCCCTGAAGATGAAGAAGCTGGATTTGACTCTGCACCGTAAGTTTTTTTGAATGGCTTAAAAATCAAACGCGCTTCATCGAATATCCGTATTGACAAACTTTTAGACTGTTATCGTTTGGCGATATTCCAGGTGTTTGAAGTCGTGGTGGAAGTTCGTTGCAAAACAAAAGAAAGAAAGCTGAAGTTTACGAGCTTAACCATTTCGTTGACACAAACACCCTAATATGAGCGAGATGCATATGTTACGAAATTGGCAGCTTGTTGGCAGAAACGATCGATTTTTGGGAGTTTGTTTGAAATCGAAATTTGAAATTTTGTATTAAAAGACGGTGAAAGTACATTTATAAATTTTAAGTATTTGTATTTGGGTTTGTCCTGCACATCGTTTTTATAATCATAACCTTTTAAAAATTTGTTGTATAAACGTACGTCTGCTTAATTTGGTGCTTGGAATTGGCTTTTTTAACAACCTGACGAAAAAAGCAAGATTATACTACAAGCGATTAAATTTCCAGATAATTGGTAAGAGAAAGTTCTTAAATGTGGTTTTGGTTCTTCAAAGATTTGATGTAGAGTCCTCGTTAACACCTTCGTGCTCTAGTAACTCGTGTCACTTTTCTGTTCTTTTTTCTTGGAACAGAGTGTTGCTTGTCTTTACCTTTATTCGTATGATAGTTTCTGTAAATATAGCAGTGAAAATAAGAAACTGAGTTAAACTAGAGCTGGGTAATAGAATGGCTTTTAGTGGAAATCTGATAACCAACCCGCTAGAATTATTGAAAGTTGCTTTTGGTGGCAAGTACCCAGCCAGCATACTCAAAATTCGTACTACAAGGCTTTACAAACCCCGAGTTTGAGCGAGTACAATATCAAGAGTTGCGTCACAGTGTTTCATGGAAGCCATGGGTAAACATTTTTGAATGTTTCTTTAACTATCAGGCGTGATCTCGAGAACCCTCCCCCCTATCAGAGCCAAGGGTCCCTTGACAAGCCCAGCTTAGCGAACGAATCCGACAGGGACTCTCTCGATGACTATGGTGAGGGACCACAATTTAACGAAGACGGTTCTTTTATTGGTGAATATGGTGACGATGACAAGAAGAATCCACCGACGGACAAGGACAACCCCGCCCTTGCGACTTTCGTGTGAAGTACGCACGCGTGAATGAGTATGTTGTGTTGTGTTGGCGTGAACTGGTGAGCAGAGATCTTTAGAGAGGCTTAAAAGCCTTTCCGGATTGCGGTGAAGCTCTGACATGGTTCGTTTGCGGAATTCAGGATACAGAGGAAGGATAAACAAGGGAAAAAACAGCTAGATGTAATAAACTTAAAGCTCGGAGGTAGTCTTAGTATAGGTGTATAAAATGTGTAAGGAGTATGTTTGGTTATCCGGACACGTGTGGTTGTAAAGGCTACCACAGAAAGCAAAGCTAGAGAGCTTTCTTTTTGTAGGTTCTTACCGGGTTCTTTAAAACCTGAGAGTCGTGGAGTTGCAACAGTTCAATATCCAGGCTTGAGTGAAGATTTTGTAGATCAACCTCACGAAAGTCGTGGGGTTTAGATGTAAAATATGTGAACCAACCAATGTTGTTTAGCTGTATATAACCACCTTGGATACCACTAGTTTCGTTTAATAAGTATTCTTAGTTCAGAGAGCATTAAACTATTTTCAGAATTAAGCAGCCGTGTAAAAAGATGTTCTTGTGATGTTGCAATTTACCAAGTTTACCGTCATTTTGAAATTTGATTTTGAAGTTTTATTGAAGTAGTTACTTAATGCAAAAGTTTTAACAAATAAACAAAATGTCAGTGCCAGGTGGCGAAAAAAGTACATACATCGATGCAATGACGATTAGTAAAACCAACAGCAGTTGTTCCTGGACTATCAGCTGACACTGTGCGCTTCCAAAAGATATTGCTCCATAATTAACTTAGTTGATGAGGACGCGCTGGTTACCTGGAACGTATTACAATAACCAGACATTATTTTGTATTCTCGGAACAAAAGTCAGCGGAATCCACTGCTTGGAATGCTGGCAAGCCTACCAAAAATTTTGTAAACGTGTACGAGTCACCTGTCCAGTGTTCAAGGAAGCTCACTTGCAGAATTTCGGATTAATTGCTATTGCAAGTGAACGACGTGTTCCAAAAGTGCCGGCGTGCAATGTTGCTGCAACTCAAATGGTTCCGGTCAGAGCGGCAATGCTCAAACGAAGTAACAGCCGGTCACTCGACGATCGAGTGCCAGCCAAAAATTACTTCCAAACAGGTTTTAGCTTAGCCATATATTTTTGCATCTTTTAAAAATATGAAATAGTGTTCGGGCCTGGCTTCATTTTGGCTTAGTGTTTGTTATTTCAACTTTTGTATTTGTAAGGAAAGGGGTTTGAGCGAGACGGCCGAAATCACCGAAGTTATAACGGCCACATTCCTAGCCCGAGTACACATGCTAGCACAATCTTACGTACTTATATAACGCCAACGTCCGCAATCCTAGTCAATGGGTATTTCTCAAGAAGATGACGCCGCCATCCCCATCAGTGCCAACTTCGCAATCATTCAGGGCCATTTCCTCTCATTCACTATAATTTGCTATCAATCCCTACCATCAACCACCTTTCTGTACTAATCACCGGCGTTCCGTATCACTACCATCCCTTACCATTTATTTCTTTCCCTCTCTTTCTCCACCATTCCCCAACATCCACCACAGTACCTTTCACTACCATTCCCAATCATTCACAACTTTCCTTATAGCTTGCACTCCCCCCATGGATTGCTACCATTGAGTACCATTGACGTCGCTCGTTGGACAGGGACCAGTTTTTGCTGCTGTCGCAGCATGCCTTAAGCCTGGATTTCACGAGCGACGTAAGGAACGGAAGCG
>JAOBRG010362571.1:0-27162 GCA_027574985.1 Umimayanthus nakama | reverse complement strand
GGTTATGGTTATGGTTAAGGTTATGGTTAAGGTTAAGGTTATGGTTATGGTTATGGTTATGGTTATGGTTATGGTTATGGTTATGGTTAAGGTTATGGTTATGGTTAAGGTTAAGGTTATGGTTATGGTTAAGGTTATGGTTAAGGTTAAGGTTATGGTTATGGTTATGGTTATGGTTATGGTTATGGTTAAGGTTGTTGTTATGGTTAAGGTTATGGTTACGATTGTGCTTAGAATTATTGTTAGGGTTGTAGTTAGTGGTATGATTAGGCTTATGCTTATGATTATGGCCATGAATAAGGCTTTGGCTATAGCTATGGCTATGGCTATGGTCCTGGTTTTGGTTATGCTTGTGGTTATGGTTTTGTTTTTGGTTATGGTTACGCTGCGGTTACGGTTGCGGTTACCGTCCGGGGCACGGTAACGGTGACGGTTACAGTAATTATTGCTATCTTTGCTAATAACGCTTTTAACAGCAACACATCGTTAGACTTTATAATTGAAAAAACGTTTCTAACATATAAGTACAGTTTTAGATCCGTGTAAGCCAAGCCCATGTAAGAACGGTGCTCAATGTTCTCGCAACGGAGATGACTTTTTCTGCGCCTGTAAAACAGGCTTTATGGGGAAGACCTGTGACAAGCAAGGTACCTCATTTATTTTGCACTACACTTTTCTGCATATAGAATGAACTGAAGATACAAAATAACTTAGTATGTCAAGAGTATTTAAAGAATCCAAAGTGATATGCGAGAGAGCAGCTAGTAAAAACAAAGGACTCAACAAAATACGACTTGAAACGCGAGATAAAAATAATGTAGTGTACTTGACTTATGAATACTGAATAGCAAAGCTAACAAAATATCTAACAAACTAGCCAATCAACAAACTAGTTGTCTAAACAATTAAAGTGTTGAATTTCTGCAATTTGCTTACACGGCCCTAGCTTAAGTTTTGACAAGAAGCAGAGAGTACTCCAAGATATGAACAGCTACAGTTAAGTGAACTAGGAATGCCGGTAGGTTTTTCTACTAATCAGCTCAAAAACGCGAAGTTGGTTTCACTAAAGAAGTCTACGAATCGTACACCGCCCGATAATGCAAATACACTGAAAGGCTTCAACACAGTTATATCAACCCGGGTATCAACACGTACCGACGAAGTTCCATACCAACGTGCTCATCGCATTAAACATTTAACCTTTGACATCCTACGGTAACCACACTCTAAATCTCAGGAATAAACAACATCCACAAAAGTCTTTTACTTATCATCAACAGTTAAGACGGTGCTGTTCAATACTCAAGAGATAGAAGCTTGAGTACGACCTAAGTTAATAGCAATTGTTTTCCAGATATTTTTTCCAGGGACCACCAATAAAATTGAATGCTTACAGTGTAATATTCAGGGTTGTATTCCGACTTTATTACGTAGTACCGGCAACATTCATTCAACTCTAAGCGATTCGAAAACTAGCATTGATTGAAACATTGATCTAGGTAGCTTTCACGACATCAGTAGATTTTCTAAAATTGTAAAGTTATGGTTTTAGTACATGTAAGTTGAAAAACTTTAGTAAATATTTCAATAAACTACTCATTGGTAAAGGAAATGAAAAACTTCTAACTCAAATTTTAAAAACCATATCGCAACTGGAAAAAAGTGCTCTGATGCTATTTTGTCTGCCCAAGCGTTTTTCCTCTAAATGTCTATGATAAAATAATTGACTTTGAAACAGTCATAATACTAGGCTCAGTTAAACTTTTAAGCCGTTAAAAATATATTTAAAAACTATCAGTAAAAAGCAATCACTGGAAATGATTTGCTGCGGACTCAGTCTTTTCAGTCTTATATTTGATACTTGAAAGTCTTGGGACCCTGATGCAGCTTGGGGCCATCAACAGCATCTAGTCAACTTAGAAACTGTGTATCCGAGTCCTATCAAATACCATCCTGCAAAAAATACCTTCGTGACATATCATTCGGTACGACTTTTAATTGGTTACTCTTGGTAACGCCATACACGCTTCTTTTATAAAAACAATTTTATAAGAAAAATCCAGGCTGGGATTTGGAATCACAGTTTATTTTTCTTAATGAAACTATCTTGTTTTCCTCAACCTTGACTGTATCGAGCCATGAAAAACTCTAAATGTTAAGATCGATCGAATTTGCTATGCAATTTATTCGGCTTGACGGTCATAAGTTAAGTATATTTGGAATACTTTAGGAGTTATTTCTCTCTGTTATTGTTCTTATGAGTACTTATAAAATAAGAACAGCTTGAGAACAATCGAGGCTGAAAATTCCTTAAAGTTAAGAACAATGAGGCTCGGCTAAAACTTACAGCATGGTTCTTATAGAAAAAAGCTTGTATAACGAGCGACTGGAGGAACGTAACTGCAGGATTAGGAGGATAGTACCAAGCAGCTTCTTATTTTACATACTTCAACCACGTTTATATCCGGGAGGAAAGCATTGTATACGTTTTTCAGGCTTAACTGATCAAGCTTATAGTCCCTGTTGTAACGGGCAGCCCGGATGAGATGTTCCGTATTCATAAAGCCTGGAGCGGGCATGGAGTCGAGGCATTGTAGGACAAGACAAAAGGAAATTTCAAAAATTATTTTGTCTTGTCCGACAGTGCCTCGACTCCATGCTCGCTCCAGGCTTTATGAATTCGGTGTACACTACCTGGTTTACATTTGTGAAAGGGGAAATTGCAAGTCCTGTATAGTTTGGCTGGGACTACTGTTAGCGCAGATAAAGTTTGTGTGCCTTTGCAACGTGTTTTTGAGACTTGGAAACACTATAAACCATCAGACACTCTTTGAGATAGAGTAGTGGGTATGTTTCCCAACTATTTTATTCAGTTCCAAGATGTAGAGCATACCTGGTATATTACATTCACCAGCAGCAACAAATAGTATATCCTTGGCTAAACGATTTCTCTGTAAGCTGCTAATACAACGTTGAGCAAATGAAACTCGGTATTTAGACAGTATAGCTTAATTAGTAGAGCATTGTTTTGTTTCAAGAAATCCATTTTTTAACTTCTCAGAAAGTAGGTGCTTGAGTTTTATATAATGGACATTTAAACTTTTACACTTAAGTTCGCGGCCCGGTAGAATATGTTTCACTATTCACCTCCACTTGGAGAAGTAATTGTTTTAGTATCTCCCCAGTCAGTGACTAGATATGGAGAATTTTAGTTTCAAAAGCTCTTAAGTAGTGCAAAATGCCTAGTATCTAACAAAAGCGCGTGCACCGTCAAGCAAGAATGCTAAAAAGTAAATATCGAGAAGTTATTCACCGAAGTGAGCCGCGAATGCGGCAGTGAATCAGTGAGAAGTAGGCTTTAAAAATATCAATTTTTAATAATTCAGAAAAAAAATTCATTCAAAGCCAAGCTACCGTGCGCTAATCAGTATATATCCAAGATATTCACTGATTAGTGAACCAATCACATAAATTGCGCGAAAAACACTATTCACTGGTTGGGTATATGCTAATGGTGGATTGTTCCTTTTATTGTCCGATCATAGCGCGTGCAAAGTCCTATTTACCAGTTAGACAAATACCAAAACTTGTTATTAACTCGCTGACATGAACAAATCTTCATTTCAGATAAGTGCCTCGTTAACCCCTGCAAAAATGGAGGAAGTTGTTTAAGCGACGGAAATACATTTGTTTGCAGTTGTCCTGCGGGGTTTACAGGAAATACTTGCCAAGCGACGGGTAAGGAATATACTTTCAGTTTGTGTTGGGGTAATATCGACAAAATAATGACCTAGTATTAAATGGAGATGCTTTTGCCCGTAATTTTTCGCACTGAATAAAGATTTTGTGTCACCACATGTAAGAAAATGAGCAAAATTGTTAAGCGCATTAGTATATGGTGCATGATTAGCCTCGAAACGCTTCGGTTTTGGTGAATTGGTGTTTTTTTACCAGTTGTGTGAAACGGTTTGGTGTTCAAGCCGTGCCGGATGCATATTTGGAATTGTCATAGGCGTCACCAGAATTGTTTGATAGGGGGTCGAATGAAGGGTAGAGAGTTTTCGATTTCCGGGGAGGGCGAATTTGTTTTCTACGCCCACTTCAAGATGGCGGACTGTCACAGCTCATTCATTAATCGTAAAGTCAGATCATAGGGCTATTAATGATTGTTCGTGGTTATCTATGGTTAGTTTGGGTTAGGGTTGGGTCAGGGTTACTTTTATAAGAACTTGAGATAAACATACAACAAATTTTCGAGTATTGCAGCAGCAAAAGATTGGGTTAATGTAGTGGTAGTAAACAGTGAACAATGAGTCCTATTTACGAGCTCCTACGTTCAAGACTCGTCATGACCACCTTCCTTCGGCATTTTAGCTTCTACATTTTTTCTTGTAATTTTTCTAAGTACGAGTCTCAGTTTTAGCATTGTTTCAGTTCAAGTAAGCGTCCGCATCTTGAAGTGGGCGTAGAAAAAAAATCGCCCGGGGATGCAACCAATCCTGGTTCTAGGGGTCCACTGACATGTTGCCTTGATAAACTTTGCCGAAAATCTGTACTCCGGCTCTAAAACGATGGTTCTTTGACTGAGAGCAATGCCATCATCAGAAGCAGGCATATGGCATCATGTATAGCATTTGTTACATGCGCTTTTGTGTTCTCACTGATACACTTTGCTTGCGTCTTATATCCTGCGTGGGTGAAGCTTCACGAAAAATTCAACGACCTTGTTATAGTCCACTTTGCGTCCATAGTGAATGTTCATTAGTGCCTTTGAGGCTCTGACATAAATTCAACTCGTGATAGCCACTGAAGGACCAGTTGTCTGAAACTGGTGGCGATCGGAGTAATAAGCAGTGTACATTAATCGCGGGCAGAAGAACTGCACATACGACTGATCAAGACAATACTGTGTTAGTATAAAAAGCTGAAAGGTTAAATGGAAAAAGAACAATGTTATACAAGTTCCAGATGCTTTTCATTTGTTATTGATCCAAAAAGATTGCGTTGTGCTGCATTGTTGCGGCATTGTTATAGCAGAGGGTCTTGTGTAAGACAGTCTAAAATTTTGCGCTACATGGAGTATTGTGTTTTGCTTATTGCTTTGTAGTCTTCATTTCAATATCTACAACAATCATCTAAGAAAACCACCTCTTTAGTCTGAAAAAGAAACCTATCCCTTAATAAAAGCCCTACCAGGGGCCTTCAAAAAAAAAGCCCTTAGAAATACAGTATAACTTATACATAATTATGTTGTTTTCTATATAGACGCCTGTCATCCAAACCCTTGTAAGAACAATGGACGGTGTACTCTACAAGGGGATAAGTTTCACTGCATCTGCGCAACAGGGTTTCTTGGGGAAACCTGTGAGAAGAAAGGTAAGAGAAGATAAATCGTGGTTCACAAAACGTTATCTAGACCTGGAGATTAGTACGAGTTACAAATTAATATTAGAAGTGTTTCACATTCACTTCTTTGGTTTTAAAATTTGGAATTCAGTTCAAGATCATTTTAAATCTAATTCTCAGAATTCCTTTAAAAGAATTTTAACGGATTCCATTCTCGACAGCTATATTTATAATTTATTTGTACAACATTGGCTTCTTTTGACAATTTTGTCCTTTTCTTCGAACGTTTGCCTGTTAGTTCGCCTTTCATGTTTCATGTTCATGCCTCATTTTTCAAACTTAACAGCTTTATAGAGCATTTCTGTACTAGTATTGATGTATTTCAACCATTTCAAATCCAAAACTTTCTCTCTCGATCAAAGTCACTTGACGCGACAGGTTTTTACTGTTTTTCAAGTTGATGTTAATAATGTCACAAGAGTGCAGTAAAATTATTTTTAATATTGTCTTTGTTCACTGCCGCTGTGACCCCTTGTGAAGGGACAGCGTGACTATCGTGTTGAGTGACCAGTTATTTATATTAATATATGTCATTGGTAGAAACGTTTATAAAACTATTAAAGTCTTTGGCTTTATTTAAAAACGTTCTGTACAATTCTTTAAGGTGCATATGAGCTCTAGCAAAACACTGTCGTCTTGAATTAGTTTGATGCTTCTTGACAGATTTCTGAAAACAAGAATTCCAACTTTTCGTTTTTGTTTTATGTGCTGACAAAAAACCATCCGTGTAACATTTGACCAAGAACTTGAAAGCCCTGGTTTTAGTATGCCTGTGACGTCAAACCTGATTGTGAAACCCCTGCAGCACACGAAACATCATTGTGACTTGCACGTTTGCTGTTAGTGGATGTTTTGTACATACATGATTTTAAAGCACTAAACTACTGAATAGCCGTAGAGAGAGAGAAAGGAAGCATATGTTAGTCAAACTAGACTCACTAGTTTGATGTCATCAAGATTTTGTCTCCCGGGCTTCTCCAGCGCGGCCAAAGACACTGTAGTTGTCACCGCAGAGGTCGAATTTTTGCACTTTCAAGGTCACATAAAACCTGTAAAATTTCATAGTTTTAACTATTTTTTCAATAAATTGAAATAACGTTGTACAATAGTTTAACCACAGCAGAATCATTTTTGGGCTCATGTGCAGTTTAAAAAACTCTCTTAATTTGCGATTTCCAGATGGTATGTGCCAACAATCTTTTCTACAACCATTTTAGGTGGGAAAAGCAATTCATTCGTTTTTTATGAATTATTTTAGAATCTTTTAAAGTTTTTTTTATGTAACGTACGTTTTGTTGATTGTTGAGTTAAGATTATAACGCAATATGGTCAAACACTTGTATATAGATTGTAAATATGTTTTAACAAGCCTAACTCGCTGGCACAAACAAATCTCAATTTCAGATAAATGCGCCCCAAATTCCTGTAAAAATGGTGGGAAGTGTTTAAGCGACGGAGATACTTTTGTATGCAGCTGTCCTGCGGGATTTATAGGAAATACTTGCCAAACGAAGGGTAAGGATTAACAAGAGCTTCTAAGAAATTCATAGCTAATCAGTGTACCACTTCAACCCGTAGTTTTTTTTTTGCCATTTGTTATATGGGCAACAGTGTTTTATTGGAAAATAAACCACTCATAAAATCCATATGACAGTACATCCGGATCCCGCACAGGATATCTCCACTAGTGAAAATATCGCTGATTCCCGAACACTTCCGAAGATTTCCGAAGATTTTCCGAAAATTTCAAAAATCACTAAAACATCTGAAAATTACTTTAGAACCGTTTCCGAAGAATTCCGAAAATTCCGAATATTTCTTAACACTTCCGAAGATTTCCAATGATTTTCTGAAATTTTTAAAAAATCATAAAATCATCTGAAAATTATTTTTGAACCGTTTCCGAAGTTTTCCGAATATTTCCGAAGAATTGCGAAAATTTCCGAAAGTTTAAAAAACCATAGAAGCTTGTTCGGTGCCCATATTTTTGCCACTCGAAGTTAAAATCCATGTCTCTTGGAAAACATGTAGTGTCCCCTATTTATACAAGCCTAGCCTGAGGCTGACAAAGCCCCGAAAAGTGAATATATACCGTCTACTTGGTCTTAGGGAATTGAGAGACTTTGAGGAGAATTTTCAAGCGGAGGGCTAACGTAACTCAATACAAAAGTAGTTTACATATTTTATGCTTCAACAAAAACATTTTACCAGACAAACAAAGATGGCGTAGATCAGAGTCATAAGTTCGAGCGCACGTGACATGTCATGAACTATTATTGCGTCAATGAAGTTAACTCGGCTTTTGATTGGTCCTTACACCCAAACAAGGTAACAGTCACGTGGATGTATAACAAGCTGCTCGTCGAAATATCACTTTCGTTAGTAGAAGCTAAAGCGATGATATTTGACCTGCTGTATTCGCCTACACTTTTTCACGGACAAAATCACGTGGTTGAGTCTAACGCTGCGTTTGACAGTAAAATTACTGTTGAAGTTTAAAACTCCGTTGAACTATATAACTTTGCAACGCATACAAAAAATAGCTATTGGTTTCCACAGCATCATTTTAGTATTAGTTAAGCAGTGCTAATCATTACAAAGAGAGTCTTATTCAAAAAGATCAACAAGTTATTTTTATTTACCGTTCTACTAACAGAATTAAAGTTGAAAGACATCTTTCTAAAAAAGGTTAAGCAATCAGTTACATATTTCAATGTTCAGTTAGTCACATCGTTAAAAACTATTTTCCAAATCAAATTGCAAGCAAAGTACGATTAACATAAATATTTACTGTGAGGTCGTTGTCCAGAATTCGATTCCCTCTCGGGGTAATGTGGTACTATTTTTGTAGTTCATATTACACTTACTGCAATCTAATATGTCAGTCTGATGTCTCACTAAAAACATTACTTTGTTTGGAAAGTTGAAATTGTTATTTTCAATAAATTTCATCCAAAAGTGAAGTTGAAAGTTCCTTAAAATATTAGTTACGTACGCGTATTACAAATTTCAATGTTAATTATGTAAGACCATAAGAATTTTTCCCCACAAAAAATCAAAAGAATTACGAAGTAGTTGTTATGAAATATATCAACTGTGTCTTATAATCGTCACAGATCGCTGCTCTCCTGACCCGTGTAAAAACCTTGGAATATGCACCAACGCGGGAGACACTTTCCATTGCGCTTGTCCGATCGGATTCTTGGGAAAAACGTGTGAAGGAAAAGGTACTGCAATTGTTCTTTCCAAACAAAGTTAAATCCACATTAAGCTTATGTTTCGCAAAAAAATACCAGTTAACAGCTCTACTACATACGTGTTTACGACCCTCTTTCACATCAATTTGAGGAACAAGAATGAAAAGCGGTGACGCTTCCCTAAATTAACCAAATTACGTGCGTCCCGCCGCTGACCGTTTTGAAAACACTTGATGAAAAACGTATCGACCTCGGCAATTAGCGTTCTTTGATACGTTGGACTATCACTGCTTTCCCTCAGACCAACGGCAACGTGATAAGATTGGTCATTTACTCCCAGTCACTGCTGGGGTTATCAATCGATCAGCCAGCAAAACCTGAAAATGCTCATGTTGCATGAGTGAAAGCGTTTTTTTAACTATATAACTATGTGTCAATGCCTCATTTTAAACCATTTTGTTTTTATGGAGATTCTGTTTCTGGAAAAAATTCCAATGTAAAAGTTATGAAAAGTAACACAGAAATTTTTATGGTAACAAATATACAATAACGAAACGGAAGTGTTCTTAATAGAAAACCTAAAGTTTAGCAAATTGAACTCGCTGACAAAAACAACCTTTATTTCAGATAAATGCGCCCCAAATCCCTGTAAGAATGGTGGGAAATGTTTAAGCGATGGAAATACGTTTGTTTGCAGCTGTTCTGCGGGGTTTTTAGGAAACACTTGCGAAACGAAGGGTAAGGAATAACACTAAACTCCAACTAACTTCATAACTCAAATTTTTTTAAGCCAGCATGCACTCAGCCTATATGCAAACCATCCTTAGCTACACAGAGCTGGATGTCTATCTTTATCCAGTGATATTCAATATCGAAACATATTAAAACTAACTAATCAATAGTTACAGTACCACCCATGTGTTATTGGAGATTTGCTTTAGTATCAATCAATTCAGTAGGTCCTACCATAGAAAAGAGGGACAATCTATTATTATTTAATGGAATTTTACGAGTATTAAATATGAACAAGAAATTGCATAAAAATTGACATTTTGAAGTAATCTACAACCAATAAACTAAAAGAGTGAAAGAAAAGACTTGTGAACATATTTAGAATGACCTGACTTGACTTACGCGACATCATCAACGGAGAAGCAACGGAGAAGCGATGTCGCGGGACCACTTTCCTCTGGAAACATGCGTTGTGGAATGTTTTTGTGGATTAGCTTACATCCTACTGCAACTTAATATTCAGACTTAACTTCTCTGTTAACGCAATATAAATTGGTTATTTCAATCAAATTTCCTCCAAAAGTAAAAATCGAACGATGTCCTCAAATAAATAAGCCACACATTGTACACTTCAGTGCTTATTTAAAAGAAAACACGGTCACGATTACAACCCTCATAAAACTAAAAAGGGTTAAGAAGTAATTACGATGAAACGTGTTTATTAGAATCTCTATTTATGACAGATCGCTGCTCTACCAACCCATGCAAAAACCTTGGAAAATGCACCAACGTGGGAAACACTTTCCGTTGCGATTGTGCAACAGGATTCTTAGGAAAACTCTGCGAAGAGAAAGGTATGTAAAAAGCAAAGTGATAATTTTGTACCTTGGGGACTAGAAAACTTTTTAACGTCTTACATTTTCGTGGAAAGTTAAAGCTTAAGGTTCAAAAGTCTGTTGTTTTTACAAATTACGAAGTAATGCAGTGTATATGATTGGTAACAAAACTCTCTTGCATCCCATAAAGAGAAAATATGATTTGAAATAAACTCAGACACTGATATAATGGATAATCAAAATATAAGTATTGAAATACGTATGTATGTACCTAACGAAAGGAATATATAGACGGTTAAGATACCTCTCCAAGTCTGAACACAACAAACTTTATCCAAGATTCTCCCAGCATAGGTAGGAAATTGAGTCGCCTCAGCTCAAAATTTGATATGGCAGTAGCCTTAAAGAACCTTGTTTACCGTCATCAAAGCTTTACACGCGTGGTTAGCTGAGTATATTTTATGCCTTTGAAAATAACGTAGGAAGTGCTTAAACAAAATCTGTTTCCGTTGTTTGTAGTTGTAGTTTTTGAACCCCGAAGTCAACTTTTATCTTTATTTTAGTTTTCGTTTGGTAATAATAAGCAGCTATTTTGCTCTTTAAATTAGGCGAGTTTGACTCATTCCTGATGGTGTTTTAAGACTGAGTTGGCAAAACATAATGCTAGCACAACACAAAGCAAAGACTGTTCTATAAACCTGGACGGATTAAACGCAAAAGAGCAAAGGATGCCTTTGATAAACTATGATGGTCGGGCTAAACTATTAACAAAATTTTTTAAAAATTGAACTCGCAAAACGATAAATACTTTTGATTGGTTAAAGTGAAGTTACGACATTTTTGTTTGTTTAAATATGTGAAGCACGTCAACAGGAAAAGGGTCTCCTGAAACAAGTCAGAATGACGAAAAAATACTCGTTGACTTTTCCCCGAGTTTCACGTTATCCATAGTTGCTAGTTCGATAATTTTTTCACCACGTGCAGCGTAAAATAATATTTCAAAAGAAAAACTTATAAAAGAGGCAAAAAATTAAACTGAACGAAATGCCGTATAAAGTTTTTTTTTCACTGAAAAATCTCGAAATTTTGGCTTCTGCGCATGCTCCCCTCCCTAAAACAAATTTGACAATAACCGAACACATTTTCGCTTAATCTATAGAAATTTGGCTTTCTAAAGCAACCGCAGTTAAAAGAAGACTGAAATGACAACGTTCGAAAAGGAAAACCATTGTTGTCCATCAGATGCCTAGTTTTCTGTATTAGACCCCTTTCTCGTTAACGGCGTAGATATGTATAACAATTACCATTTAGTGTTCAGTGAAACAGTTGCTTCGTATTGTGTTCTGCCCTTTTACAGTCAGACACTTTTAGTAAAATTGCAAATAAATAATTTAGCAAGTTGACTGGCTCACTAACACAAACAAAACCCTGTTTCAGATAAGTGCACAACAAACCCCTGTAAAAACGGAGGGAAGTGCTTAAGCCACGGGAATACATTTGTTTGCAGTTGCTCTGCGGGATTCTTGGGAAAGACTTGCGAAACAAAGGGTAAGGGATAGCGCTTAACTTCGACTTATGCTCAAACAAAACTACTGAATTATTTTCAACTCAGTGGTCATGAATATTTTCAAACTTACAGAGACTTTCAAATAAACCAGTATTTATGACCCTTGAGGGCAACACATTTCAAGGCTACATGGGAGAAGGTTTATCAGTCAACATGGATTTAGATTAAATTAGCTGTTGTTTTTCACGGTATCACATCCTAATTAAGATCTGGGGCAGCGCCAGTCAACTTATTTTAACATGACATCTCATCCATAACAAAAACATAAACAAAATTTATATAAATAATGAGTAAAGAAGACTTATCAGTGGTTTACTTTTGATGTCACTAAGAGGCTTATGGTGGTCATATTACCCTTCATCGGTAAAGTTAAGCATAAGCAACACTATTGAATCGCGATTGGCATTCTGAGTTTGACTTCCCTTTTGCCCATTTTCAATTTTTAACTCTCTGTATCAGAGCAGTTCAGAGTAAACTTCTCATGTGGTTATCAACTCAGTCACCGCGGAGCTACTTTGAAAGTCGGAGTGAGTCTGACGAGTGACTCAAAGTAAGAGGCGGGGAGTTGAAAACACCTTTTTCTCAGTAACTGTTAATAATTTTCAAAAAAGTGGGAGGCCAGGACTTAAGCCCCCAAGCTCCTCCCCCCTCCTCGGGCTAGGGCGTTAAGAATGAAACATGTTTAATTAGTCTCGCCAAAACGCCTTTAGAAAAAATAGTAACGGATTCGTTTAGTAGGCAATTCAGTTGAAGTCCAAAGTTTTTTGAATACAAAAATACAACTAGCGTTTCTATGAATATACGGTATTTCACCGTAAGTTCTTTGTAATCTTTTGTAATTGTGACAGATCACTGCTCTCCAAATCCGTGTAAAAACCTTGCAAAATGCACCAGCATTGGAGACACTTTCCATTGTACGTGTCCGACGGGATCATTTGGAATAACTTGCGAGGGGAAAGGTAAGTTAAGGAACAAAGTTTTGATTGCTGCTGATATGTACCTTTCACTGGATAATTCCTAAACGTATTATTTTTACTAAAAGAGTATTATGATTTTAAAGATTCTTGAAAGGTTCATACTTTCCATGAAATTGAAAAAAAAAACAAGTACCATCATTACAGTATAGTGAAGGGTTTTTTTAAGCTGTAAAGTTAAGAGAAGTACTGTTCACCAGGTGAAAAAGAAAGTATAGCTTGAAGTATATTCAAATAATGTTTTATTAGTAAGAATAAATTTAATGAAAAATGGATCGAAACGTGTACACGCTTAAAACATTGTTTTAATTTGTCTGTTGAAGATGTCCGTTGAAGTCATTCTCCTTCAGCTTGGATCAACTGATCATGTGCAAGACTGTGAACGTCTCTGTTAATCTTTGATTATGCTTCTTAGCCTGCATTTTTTGGATTTCCTGGCCTTGATCAGGGTCAGATGACCATTCGGGATCTTCCCACAACAGTTTGCACTCTTCTACTTGCAATCTCCTACTTGCATTATAGGAAAATTTGACAATAGACAGTACATGTTTCAACTGGATGTATTTTTGATGCTGAATATCTTGATTTTAGACAGTTTTCACAGCATAATATATAGAACAGTTTTGTGTTATCACGGGTAAAGTGTAAAAATCCTTTTTCATGTCATTTTTCTGAGTTAAATGTTCACATTAATGTCATTTACTATACAGACTCTTGTCATCCAAACCCTTGTAAGAGCAATGGGAAGTGTGCTCCAAGTGAGGATAAATTTCACTGCATCTGTGCAACAGGGTTTGTTGGGGAGACATGTGAAAAGAAGGGTAAGGAAGATAAGTCGAGATCACAAAATGTTACTATCATAATACCTCAGAGATAGTACGAGCTACAAACTAAACTTTGAAGCGATGGACACTCTTATTGAACAAAATGTACCCGATACAGTACAGCAGACTCATTTTTTTTAATTCAAAACTCTAACGTTCCAAATGTAGAGTCTGCACGATGATTGCTTATAGCGTAAAGCTCGAATAACTGTCATTTTAGTTTTAGTTTTCTATTTTCAAAAAACTTGTATGCCGGTGTATGTTGCATGTATGCATGGAAGTAGTTGGCCGCTTTCCCGCCATGATGTTAAAGGCAAGGAGGGTCGCTTGGATACAAATTGCTTGTCGCGTCAGGAACTCGAATTCTGTAAAATGAGAGAAGTACGGCTTGCATATCCTTGACTACCTTTAACTACAAACATTTTTGTCTTGGTCGACCACCTTAAGAGTAAAGCTTGCCTCCAGAATGAAAGCTTTTATTTAAGCTTTACACTGAAGAAGGTCAACAAGTAATAACGGGTATTTTGAGTTCAAAAGTCGGAACAATATAGACAATATAACGTAAAAACATAACGTTCAAAAAGCTCAACTCCGGCACCGCCATAACTTAACCTCTATTTCAGATAAGTGCGTCCCGAATCCATGTAACAACGGAGGGAAGTGTTTAAGCGACGGAGATACTTTTGTTTGCAGCTGTTCCACAGGGTTTTTAGGAGATACTTGCCAAACAAAGGGTAAGGATAAATATGTAGCTTCGACTGATGCCATAACACAAACATATTCTTTGACAGGGATAAACAACTAGCTTTTTAGGTTCTGCAGTACTTAAACTGCAGAGGCAACTATGATATCGCTAAAATGTAAGTGAAATCATTAACTCATTGAAATCAGTATGGATCTTGTGTTAAACAAGAACTGCTACAGTAACAAACAACTTAATATTGCATCTCGTTATAAAGCGGAATGGTTGGCTCCTATTTGACAGGAGTTTGCAGGACGTCCAACATGAACAAATATCACTATAGCTTCTTGACTAATCGTAAAACTTAGAAAAGAAGCTCATGGGGTTTGCAAAAGTGACCTCGATCATGACATTTAAAACAGAGGTTAGTTTCTGAAGTTTTGTTTGACGTTTTTTAGCAACTGTTTTCGTCGTCGAAAAAATACGTGTGATAGTCTTGCTCATTTTCTTATGGACATCAAGGTCAATATTCGCAGCATTAAGTTTGAAGGGTACTTCTAGAGTTTGCAAAGTAATTGGAAATGAAGCCCATACTGTAAAGAAACCCACGTCAAAAAGACGCCCATGCAAGGGCCTTTAAAGCAAAAGGGATTGCTTTCGAGATTTTACGACCGTATATCACTGAATTTACAAGAATAAAAGAAGGGGCCAAGTATAGGGAGGGGGGAGAGTATTGCCACTAGAAGACTTCTGGCGCACGAATGTTTTGTTCACTCATACCAATATTAACAGAGATTCGATATTGTGAGTTCGATTCCATCTCCGGGCAGTATTGTAATTTTTTTCTTGGCTTATTTTGTTCATTCCTGATATGTCAGACTTAACCACTATGATCTTTCAGATAAACATTAGTTTATATACAGGAGATTTTAAACTGGTTTTTTATCCATTTCCTTCGAAAAGAATTATTGAAAGAAGCCCTTAATTTTTTAGCCATATATTGCGTATTGTTGAGTTGTCAAAACTTCGTTTAGAAAGTAAAACCATTTATCACTAAACACACAAACGCACAAAGATTACCAAGTAATTGCGATTAAATATATTCATTGGAATCCGCAACCACGACAGATTACTGCTCTACCAACCCATGTAAAAACCTTGGAAAATGCACCAACGTGGGAGACAACTTCCGTTGCGATTGTCCAGCAGGATTCGTGGGACAACTCTGCGAGGAGAAAGGTGTGTTGAAAACAGAATGTTGGTCTTGTAACCTTGGCCGGGACTGAGTTACCTTAATCGTTCTACTTTTTTGCTGAAAGTAATTAGGTTTAATGTTAAAAGCGAAAAGAGGGATGGGGAGAATGATGGATGAATAGATAGATTGATGGATAGACAAATGAAAAGACAGATAGAGTAAAAAAAGAATAATTTGTACGTAAATCTTGATTGCAGATAAGTGTGCCACAAACCCCTGTAAAAACGGAGGGAAGTGTTTAAGCGACGGAAATACTTTGGTTTGCAGTTGTCCTGCGGGGTTTTTAGGAAATAATTGCCAAACAAAGGGTAAGGATATAAAGTTGACCTTCAACTTATTTAGTCTTTTCAACGGGCTATACAATATTTCCAAAGTTTAGAGACAAAACTAACATATTTAGCTTTTGAAAGTCCATAAAATATCCCACGTTTACAAGGAAGAAGGGGTCTAGCGGTCTCTCATAATCTCCCATGGGTACGGGTAATGATTGCTTTTAGATTCAACGACACCAATTACCTGCTGTTGAAGAGAGTGTTGATCTGTTTCATTAACTAAAGAATTTTACGAGATAAGAAACATGAAACAGAATTGATTAAGAATGTACGTAAATAGTAAAACACGATTTGAAAAACATCAATAAATTTTAAAAAATGAGTACATAGGATATACGGAATGGAGAAGCTTGACATCAAGAAGAGGCTTCTTTTTGAAACTTAACAGATATTGTTTTCCTGAAGTTGCTATAGTCACTAAACAATTTCATTGCAACAGATGAATACCGTCGTTGGCCGATTTTTTACGGGAACAAGTTGAACTTTTCTTTCTTGGTATATTTTGTACTTTCCGTATTGTAACATATTACGATAAAGCTCCCTGGTGATTATCAAACAGACTTAGACATGTATATAGATTGCTAAAAAATGGTATCCAATTCGGAAAACCGAACATGTTATTTTGGTCAAATTAAGAGTTAAAGCTGAAACAAACCTTTTAAATGAATACATGCAGCTGTTTATTGGAGCTCCAACGTTTGCGAAAGTTCATTTACTGGTAAACAACAACTAACAACACTGTTGAGGCTCAACAATTTTCCAAAACGTAACACGAAAGAATTACAAATAAACCGCATTGAAATGTTGTTTAAACTTGTTACCATAACAGATCCTTGCTCTCCCAATCCGTGTAAAAACCTTGCAAAATGCACCAGCGCTGGAGAAACTTTCCATTGCAATTGTCCGATAGGATTCTTAGGAAAGACTTGTGAAGAGAAAGGTAAGACTAGAAGCAACATGTTGATTCCTCGAAGATTTTAGCTATATTCCAGCTACCCTGTAAATTCGAGTATAAATAAAGTTTATGTATGTATGTATTGTACCTTGGCGTCTAGGTTTTTCTTAAATGTCTTATATCTTGGCAGCAATGTTGCTCAGAATTACATTTAAACAGATAAGGCTAATGGAAGCGTAGCTTTTTGACCAGCTTTGAAGTGAGTTATAATAATTTTAAACTGTAAGATCCTATTGGTCAGCGTATCACAGCTATGCAACAAACAGATGTACTTAGGAAGGTTATTCACTTAATCACACAGTAAAACCACGTGTAAATTAATTGCTTATTACAGATGCCTGTCATCCAAACCCTTGCAAGAACAAAGCTCGGTGCTTTCCAAATGGGGATCGTGCTGACTGCATCTGCACAACAGGGTTTACTGGGGTAAATTGTGAAAATAAAGGTAAGATATAGCAATGTATAGTACATAAAGCTTTCTAATTGTTTTTGTTTTATCTTTTGGTTATTTTAGATCAAAACGGAAAATTTAACCTTGTTTGTACTATGTACCTCAAAATCCTTTTTACGAAATTCCATGTAATGAACCGAATAAAATGTTGTTGTTTCTTTTTCTCTCTCTCTTTGTCCTCTTTGTTCCCTAGCGGAACTGACATAGATCTTCCACTTATGTTTTCCACCTCCCCCTGTTTTTTGCCATTTTCTTGTAATCCTCCCTCGTGACATTTTTCGTCTTCAGTTCTGTCATGCCAGTTCTCCTCAAACTCTTTTTGGAGCGCCTACCGTATGTTTCCCCTGCTCTCAATGTTTCTATCTGCTCTAATCAGTGAGTGTCTAATCTTTCTCCAAGATCGTATTTTTCTTCTGTTTCATTAGGCTCTTGACTAGTTTGTTGCCATGCGTCCTCGTTTCTTACCCTCTCAGGCAATTAAATGCCATTGATACGCCGCAAGCACTTGCTAGCACATTCCTCGATCTTGTTTATCAGTAGCTGTTGGTAGTCATGTTTCGGTTTCCTATAACAATACTGACATGGCATTTGGCAACTTACTGAATTGACATTGGCAACAAATATCCTCTCGTGTGTGGGTTAATATTACCGTATCATTTGCAAACTCCAGGTCTTATCAACTGCTTACCAAATGCCATGGCATGCCTTTTATCTGATGACCAATACGCTTCTCAGTTCTTGTCACTCAGTCTAAGTCTATAAGGAACAAGAAGAGGAAGAGCAGACATATTTGTGCCACACCTGTCAGCATCTAAACTTTCTCTTTTAATCTGCCATTGTGCATCAACAACTTGTGCTGTAAATCCTTTATCGAACTCTAATGATGTTAACTATAGTTTCCAAGCAGCTCCCAGAAAATCTTGTTGGCTAATGCTACAGGCGTTTTGAAATATAAACCATATCTAAGCCGGGTACTTTCACTACACTTTCTTTTCAAAACTGATTCATACACGTTCGTAGTCTTGCAATGTGGTTCGTGCAATTACGACCCCTTTTGAACCCAGCTTGCTCACCTCAAAGCCTAGTTTCTGTGGCGCGCTTCATTCTGTTTAGTAACACCCAGTACAGTACCTTGTTTGCAACTCTTAGCAGCATTAATGTTGTTGGTTAGGGTGTTAATTACCCTATGTGGTCAGAAACTTGTGTAAAATGAAAAACATAACATTTAACAAGTTGAACCTGCTAACACAAACAAGCCTTCATTTTTAGATAAATGCGTCCCCAATCCCTGTAACAATGGAGGAAATTGTTTAAGCGATGGAGATACCGTTGTTTGCAGCTGTTCTGCTGGGTTTTTTGGAAACACATGCCAAATGAAAGGTAAAATTAGTAAGAGTTTGGATCATATGCACAACACAGATTGTAAGACAATTCCAAACTTACACAGACTATAGAACAAACCAGTCACACGGGAGAGATGGATATCGGAATTCTATAATAATCAACAAGGAATAAGAGATACACGGCACATGTGAAGTTTGGCGTTTGACCCGGGCCCAAACTCCATTGTCTCAATCACGTGTCAACTAAGCAATGTAGTAGTAACAATCAATTTATTATGTGACAGTTCAGTGAAAAGCTTAATGATTTGTTCTTTTTCATTAATACAATTTTTAATTAACAAATAAAAGTTATTGATTTTTGCATAAACGCACAAAAAATATCCCAATAAGTCAGAAGTACAAACTAAAAAAATAATAGAAAGAGAAATATGGATAAGAGAAGTTTAACGTCACAAGAGGCTTCTGGCGGTGATTTATCATCAGTAAAACGCATGACGTAAGCAAAGTTGCTTCCCACTCGGTTGCTCTAAACACTACGAATAGGTAGTCAATGTCGTCGGTTCGATTCCAGGTAGTTTTTTTTTTCTTTCCTGGTTTGTCCTAGAAGTAGCACATCAGTTTTTAACTCTCTGACCATCCATATATGGATCGGCAACAAGTTTATGTCTCATTACAAGCACAAGAATTTTATTGAGTTTGTTAAACTGGTTGTTTCTGATCTCATTTTCTCCAAGAGCAAAAATTCGTTTAAAGATATCTTTTCAAAGATTATAGCTCAGTATATATTGCATGTTTTGGTGTTTTCAAAAGTTTATTTTGCAGGTAAAAACTTGGATGTTAAAAGTTTAAAATCCCAAAACAAACACACAAACAAATAACAATGACATATTTTCACTGGATCTTGTAATTGTAACAGATCGTTGCTCTCCCAATCCGTGTAAAAACCTTGGAAAATGCACCAACGAGGGAGAAACTTTCCATTGCGCTTGCCCGACGGGATTCTTTGGAAAAACATGTGATGGAAAAGGTACTGTTTCTCAGTACATGTATAGCATGTCCAAACGCTAACCAAAAAATATTACAGCTCTTCTACGTAGGAATTTTCTTATTTAGTGTTTTATAAGTCATACTGAGAAAATGACTTTAAAAAAGTTTACATGGAAATGAACTGTTTATAAACGCATCTCTGGGTTTTACTCCCTGATGGAGTAACTTTCTTGTAAAAATTGTGGTCCGCGCATAAGTCCGAGTGAATATGCTTCACTATAAATTTCAGTCACTGAAAGCAATAAGTTTGAGTTCACGCGTCGTCAATAGTAGATAATGCTTTACGAACTTATTTGAACTGTTTCATTAAATTTTACGTAAACTGAAAATAAAACTCGGCATGTCGAAAAAATGAAAATCTAACAATAATAATTAATAATAATAATGATAAATGATAATGATAAATGCTAAGAAGAAGAAGAAGAACCAAATGCAGAAGAAAACATAAAAGAACACTTCAATAAGATTTATAATAAAAACTTTCAAACACAAAATGACAACAAAACGTTTAGCAAGTTGAACTCACTAACAAAAATAAATATCTGTTTCAGATAAATGTGCCCCAAAACCCTGTAAAAATGGAGGGAGATGCTTAACGGATGGAGATACGTTTTTTTGCAGCTGTTCTGCTGGATTTTTAGGAAGTACTTGCGAAACAAAGGGTAAGGAATATTGCCTAGCTTTAACTGCATGATGTCATAACAGAAAAAGTAGTTTCAATGACCATAAAGTTATATATATCTTAAGGTCATTTTCCTGAAAAAAATCTGCTCAATAGTTTTTTTTTTTAATTTTTGTCAATACTTTGCCGATCAAAAGGAAATCCAAAAGACGTAATAAAAAGGGGGTGCCTGACCTCGTTTGAGAGCTATAGCTAATCAAACGTACCTCCCTTAATGCCACATACCACATGCCACATAGCAGCTGTTAGGTTCTTGTTTCTAAATACATGTAGTTTATGTCTGCTTATTTCAAATAAAAAAGCAGTGTTTTCATAAGTGTTAAAATATGTAAAAAAGTAATTAAATAAAGAGGTACAGTTGTTTTGGCCGTAACAACCACGTGATTAGTTGAGAAGTGCTATAGTAACAATCACTTCATTTGATAAGAGAAACGTTTTCTTATATTTTGCAACGTGATACTAACAAATTTTCAAGTTTATGTTTATACTTTAACCATGAAATATATTAAAAATATGGATAATCTGAATCAAGTCTCTTACTGAGGGATCTACCAGAGTGTAAGCTTCTGCCACTTATCCGTGCTTGCTCTTTCTTCGTCTCGAAAACTAGGAAAGGCTTCACCGAAATCTGCTGCGCGCACTGGAACTGTTTACTACCGCTATTTTGCAAAGGTTGTCGTGCACCCACATATTTCAGCGTTGTGAAGAGTTTGTTTAGTAGCACTGTAACATTTGAGCAAATTACCCCCTCTCCCTTCCAAAAATTGGCATTATAAGTAATACGGTGTAATAACCTCATTGGAATCAGTATTTGTGATAGACCATTGCTCTGCAAACCCATAACATAGTTGAGATTGACAAAAAATTTTCAAAACACAACACGAAAAAATTACGAAGAAACTCGATGAAAACTCTTATTGCAATTTGTTATCCTAATAGATAACTGCTCTCCCAATCCGTGTAAAAACCTTGCAAAATGCATCAGCGTTGGAGACACTTTCCATTGCAATTGTCCGACGGGATTCCTGGGAAAAACGTGTGAGGAGAAAGGTAAGTCAAGAAAGAAGTTGTCAATTACTTTTTCGTCCTTTGAAAGTGGATCACTTTCAATTGGTCTTTAACATCTGAACGGTAAAGTTCCTCGGAAAAAAATTATTAAACAGATAAAGCCTTTAGGAGCGAAGTTCGTTGTTAACAAAGCTTTTCATACGACAAACTTTGCAGGACTGGTTAACTTAAAGTTTGTCTTATGATGATTAAAACAGTAAAGCTCTTTTATAAGCATCTCACCATAGCTTTTACCTTACCCATGCAAAAAACAGATCAGTTTAAGAAGTTTCTTCACTTAGTCAAACTGCTTAGCGTCTTCCGAACTGTTATTTTTTACAGACCCCTGCCACCCTAACCCTTGTGCAAACATTGCCCGGTGCTTTCCGAACGGGAATCATGCTGATTGTGTCTGCACAGAAGGGTTTACCGGGAAAAAGTGTGATAAAAAAGGTAAGGTACAACAGCATTTTTGCACATTTATCTGAATTTTCCTCGTTTAACTAAAATGCTAACTAAACATCTTCAGAATCTGTTTGACTCGACTCAACAGTTTTCTCAATCAATCTTCCAGAACACTGATTATTTTTACAGCATGCAATGTACACAATCCTCTGTGGGTCAGCTAAGAGAGACCTGAGACATCAAATATGCAAAACAAAAAATATTAAAAAAAATTAAAACACAAAAAGCAGTTTCCAAAATTATTTAATTTTAAACAGTTAACTTGATGTAACGAGGGGCAAATTTTATGCTTAAAAACTGATAAACTTATGACCCGCCACTAGATTGTACCGCAACCTAATTTAGATCTACATTAAAAAAAACAAATGAAATATATCCCAGCAACCTCTAAAATAGTTTTTAATTAGCTACGATAACATGAAATAAACTCCGATGATATAGGAAACTGGACAATTAAAAGTACTTCTTCTAATATCGTTAGGCAGAGAGTTCCAAAGCGTTGTGGCTGATTAAAGAAATAATCTTCCACTTTACTTCTCATAGTTATTACCTAGGACAGCCGCGTACAGTAACACTACCTAAGTGTAAGGATCTAGTCCAGTTGCCACCGACATGCACTAAGTGATATACTGCCACAATACGTTATCCATTTAAGCACTTATAAAATTAAGCAAAACGTTTTTACTTTGATCTGACCACAAAGCAGCAACCAACACAGTCTCTTAAATAAACCTTTAAGACAGCCCTTTTCTGTAAGACGGCATACATGCTTAGATTGATTGATCTAAGAACACCTTCACTTTTAGCTAGTTTCTTAAAACAGTGTTTAACACGTCTGTTATAATTTAAGCTTTTGATCCACAAGACTGCAAGATACTTGTGACTTCTGGTGTTTTAAGGCTTCTTCTTTGCTGGTACAGGCCCTTGTCTTCCGTGCATCGTCTATGGTACCATAGATCTTAGTGCATAATGCTTGTGTATGCTCAAATCAATGTAGAGAGTTTAACGTTTGTTTCTTTGGTCTGTCTTCAAAGTACTACCTTAATATAGCACCAATGCAAATTGTATTCATTAGTTTTCTTGTTTTGACACTTGTTTTTATTTTACGTTGTTTTATTGTTTCTTTGAATTGATCCAGAAAGTTACATATTAACATTAACTACTTGAAGTAAATTGGTTTTGTAATTTTGGTTATTTTAGTTGAAAACGGCACTTTAACTTTCTTTTATCCAAATAACTTCAAAATTGTTTAGACTAAACCTCACGTAATATACAGAAAAAAACTTATTATTGCATTTTTTTGTTTTAAAAGTAAACATATTGTCACACATTTATACGTGGATAACAGATATAACATCTAGCAAGTTGAATTCATTGACATGAGCAAACTTTTGTTTCAGATAAATGCATTCCAAACCCCTGTAAAAATGGAGGGAAGTGCTTAAGCGACGGCGATACTTTTGTTTGCAGCTGTTCTGCGGGTTCTTTTGGAAAAACCTGCCAAATGAAAGGTAAGGATAATTGTTTAACTTCGGCTGACGTCATAAACCAATTGTATTCAAACAGGAAGTAAGGTAGAGTATAATGTATAACCTAACTTGCATTTGCAAACTACTTTAGCCCTCGATTCGTACGGCCAATGCCTTCCCAGTGGCTACGTTCAAGAAGGGAGGTTTTCAGAATCTCATGATTATCAAAATGAAAAACTAATAAGCACTAGCTATTCATTTCCACTGTGACAATCGCGTGTTAGCTAAAAATTGCAACAGTGACAATCAATTTAATACGACAGCTCATTGAGTAGAGTAACGGTTTGTTCTTTATCAGTAGCAAAATTTATGAAACGTTGAATTACACAAAATATACTATTAATTGCATAAACCCATAAAAATAAGTTTAGTATACGCAGATAAGTCAGTAATATATAGTGTAAAAAGAATAATGGAAAATAAGAATATAATGAGAAAAGTTTTACAGGGGTTTAACATTACCTTGAGACTTCTGGCGCTCGTTATGCATCAGGAATTAAGAATGACAGACGTAAGCAAAATTGTTTTTCACGCGGTTGCTAAAATCACTATAGAACACTGTAACAAGGAATCGAAGTCGTGGGCTCGATGCCGGCCGGGGGAGCTTTAAGTTTGTAGTTCTTTTTTGGCTTATCTTACAGTTGTGGCTTCATAGCACATCAGACTTTACCTCTGAACAACACTATATGGATCATAGCAAGTTTAAATCTCAATATAAATCACTGTAAACACAGGAAGGTTATTCAGAAAGTTTAATTGGTTATTTTTGATAAAATTTCTTCCAGGAGGAAAACTTAAAATGTTTCTTTTGAAAAATTAGCCATATACTTCGTATTTCAGTGTTTTCAAAAGTTTATTTAATAAGTTAAAACATTGAAGTTAAAAGTTTATATAATTCCTAAAACAAGTACAAAAAAGAATTAGAAACAAATTACAATCAAATATTTGCACTGAAACATGTAATCGTGACAGATCGCTGCTCACCTGACCCGTGTAAAAACCTTGGAATATGCACAAACGAAGGAGAATCTTTCCACTGCACTTGTCCAGCCGGATTTTTGGGGAAAACATGTGAAGGAAAAGGTACTGCTGTTGTCTTTCTCCAATAGGTTGTATCTAAATTCTTTCCAAAATTAATTTATAACATTTCTACGACTTCGTTGTCTCGTGACTTGATGCTAGTTAAAACAAACTGAAAATAAAAACAATGAACAATAAACTGCATGGAATCAAACTGTTTATATAACGCAGATCTCTGTTTTATTATTCCTTGTTGAAGTAACTTCTTATGATTATAATGGTTTGTCATATCTGTAAACAGAACTTCCACCAAAAATGGCTCTTCGAATCATAAAGTCTGTCTATTTGCAATTGTAAATACCGCTAGCATTAGTCTATGTACAATTTACCGTGTGTTTTAGGTGGTTTTTGCCATTCATAAGTCAGAGTGAACTGCTCGGCTATAAGTTTAGTCGCCAGAAAGTAAAAAGTTTGAGTTGACGCATTGTAGTACATAAGGCTTACAAGGTGCATAAGGTTTGCTTTGCGAACTTAATTTCAGTTAAAAAATTGTTTTGTTTAATTCTAAATTCAGTAAGATAAGATCAAGCGTAAACTGAAAATACATAAAAACAATAAGAAGAAGAAAAAGAAAGACTAAAAAAATAATGTTAATAGCTGGAATAATAAAAATATTATTTATAATTATAATAATAATAATATTAACATTTTAATAATACTACTAATAATAATAATGACAATAATAAATATAATGATTTCAATAATAATAATACTAATAATAATAATAATAATAATAATAGTAATAAAGAACATCCAACAATGTTTAGTAGTTTGAACTCGCTAACATAAACAAGTTTTTATTTTAGATAAATGTGCCCCAAATCCCTGTAAAAATGGAGGGAAGTGTTTAAGCGACGGAAATACCTTTTTCTGCAGCTGTTCTGCGGGATTTTTAGGAAAAACTTGCCAAACAAAGGGTAAGGAATATCACTTAGCTCCTACTGATTTCATAATACCAAAAGTAGTTTCAAAAGACCAAAATATGAAAGGATTCACTAAGCAAGTACGATAAAATTTATTCATCGGAATCTCTATTCATGACAGATCACTGCTCTTCCAACCCATGCAAAAATCTTGGAAAGTGCACCAACGTGGGAGACACTTTCCGTTGCAATTGTGCAACAGGATTCTTAGGAAAACTCTGCGAAGAGAAAGGTAAGTTAAAAGTGAATGTTAATTTTGTAACCTTGGGGACTGGGACAGCCTTAAATCTCGTACAATTTTAATGAAAGTTTTAAGTTAACGTTTCAATGTTTTTCTTTCTACAAGTTACAAAAAAGTGAACACACAACAATATAATGTTTAAAAAAACTCAGAAATATCTTGCACTAGGTGAAATAGGAAAATTTGATTATGTGAGCTCAAAGATATCATTGTTTGGAATAGCCAGAACATAAGTATCGAAATGTGTGCCTACCTAAGGATAAGAATACACATGTAGACACGTTCGATATACCTCCAATTTTGAACACAACAAATCTTATGCAATATATTTCCAGCTAAGGTGAACGATGACTGAACCACCTCAGCCGGAACTCCCATATTAGGAAGTAGCTCTACTTACTTAGTTTGTTTCCATGGTTTTTATCATGTGTCAACTAAGAATCACTCTAAACAGCCATAATTCAGTAACATTGCAAAACACGTCTACCAAGGAGAGCGGTACAGATCCAAAATTATCTGACTTAATTAAAGTTAAATCTTCTTCTCTCCTTCTCACCAATCCACAAATGGCACACACTTCATTCCGCATTTAACGAATTATTTCACATTATTCAGACAACAGGCCAGCTTCAATTCATCAATCTACATCCCTCATATTCATATGTATCACAAATTACGGGAAACATATGTAATTTCCGAAGTCGAGATGTCGATTATGATAAAAGCATGTCTTGGTTAAAACCGAGATAAGATCCGTCTTCAAGGCGGACTACAAGTTTGAGCTTAAAGTATATGTATTCTAGCAATAAATTTGTTTTTCTAGTTTTCTTGCTTTTTTGTTGTATGTTTCTCTAAAAACTGACCCATCAACTATCTCTAAACTTGATAACTGAGTTCTTTTTGTTATTTTGGGTTGGAAAGGTACAAAAATTTTGTTTTGCTACTAAGTTTAAATTACTGTAAAGTAAACATCATGTATGTAGACCGATAAAATTGTTTTTTGTTAAATTTAGAACACACGCAATATTTAGACACTTAGAAAGTTAGATAACTGTAGATAGAAACTTTATTTAAAAGTACTTGACAACCGTTATCATTGAATTACACAATTATTTACACGGCTTTAAAAGATTAACACTCGAGCAGTTTTAGGCATGATAAAATAGTAATAAGAAAATGTAGAGAAATTGCAAGTCTTGCACCTGATAATATTCAGTTGTCAAATATTTATTTCAGACAAGTGTACCACAAACCCCTGCAAAAACGGAGGGAAGTGTTTAAGCGACGGAAATAATTTTGTTTGCAGTTGTTCTGCCGGATTTTTAGGCAATACTTGCCAAACAAAAGGTAATCAATCACTTGATACTAAGAGTTGAGGCAGTAGCAACCAGTTCATTATTTCACTTTAAAGGAAATTGATCTATTTTTTTATTTTATTCTTTGAAATTTATTGGATCTTAATTAATTAGACACAAGATAAAAATAATTGATCAAAGATGTAACTAACTCAAACGTATCATAGGGCAGAATGCATGGACATATGACGTCACATCAGTGCTTCTTCGGGTCATTTGCATACGATTTATCAAACCGT
>JAOBRG010362560.1:0-12474 GCA_027574985.1 Umimayanthus nakama | reverse complement strand
ATCTATAACTGGATAATAACTTTAATAAACGCTCCCAAGGGTTTTCAGGATTATTTACAATGTTCTTTAACTATGCAGGGGATTCAAAAGCATAAATCCGAAAGTATCTACGCCATGGTCATGAAACTTGGAGGTTAGGTAGAACTTTATTACCTAATTGATTTGAATAGGACGTCATTTCACCCAAAATCTTTTATTTTTTAATTTTCTTGTTCTTTTTGTGCATAAGGCAAGCACAGCCAAAAATATTTAATTAAAAGCACTTGATCAATACGTCGAACAATAAACTTTGGTTTTAGCCCATTCAAATCATATGAATGTCTTGTTTTGCAGAGATATATAGGATTTAGAGAAATGTGAACTGAAAAAACGAGAAGTGGTGAAGGTGGCATTCGTTAAATGCCAATTGCGGTCAACTTTGTGTATATATAAGCCTACTCAGTGGATAGGGTCTTGAATTTTAAAACCAAACAAACAAAAATTTGAAAATGAAAAAATTTGAAGTTAATTATAAACTATTATGACATAAATAAATTATTATTATTATTTTTATTATTATTATTATTATTGCAGTATAAAACGTTTGGATGCATGTCGCTAAAAGAAACGTACATAGGGCGCGAACGTAGCCTATGCCGTCTGTCTTTAAAATATACCTAGTTAATATTCAAAATTTTTTAAAGCTCTTTTGATAACTCCTCATAAAAAAAGTCTTGGTGATATCTCTTAAAATTTATCGATAAACAGGACCTATAAAAAACCTTAAATCATTACAAAAAACTATAATCGCATAAGAACTTTAAAAGTGCGTGAAATGTTTAAACTGTGTGACAACACCACTTTTTGCATCCTCCTCAGAACTGATCTTGATCGTGGTCCCACATTGTCTTTTCGAGATCTGTGGACCATCCACCGAGAACATCAATGATAATGTTGTACTGTTTCACTTCATAATTTGGGTACTGCTGCTTCAGTTCCCATCTAAGAGGCCCATATTTTGCCGTCTTCTCTGCGTCTTTGGTTGTTCGGTTGTCAATCCGCTATAATACTATTATTATTATTATTATTATTATTAATACTATTATTATTACTATTATTAGAACCGCATACCGTTACCTGTATGCAGGCCAATGCGTAACTGTAACTGGTAATCCGGGCGATGGCGAACACGGAAGTGGGTCATGTGACTAAGCAAGCTGAGAGCCACGCTTGCTATCTCGCCAGCGTGCGCATTGCCGTTTCTGATTGGACAACCGCTGACCACCATGTACGCATCTCCAATGGTTTCCACCTGGCAATGTATGTAAAGTATAGTAAAAACCTTTTTATAAAATCAAAACAAATTTTATATACCTAAATGGCAATAAAATTATAAAAACAGTTCTAAGTTAATTAAATTAATTGAGAAAGTTCAGTTCTGAAAATTCAGAGTTGTATCATATAGAGAAATGCAGGGGAGGCAGCGTGGCCGAGCGGTTTAAAGCGCTGACTCGTAACCCAAAGGTTCTGAGTTCGAGTCCTCTGCCCACTGGTCACTGATTTTAACTTTCGTCGAGCGATTAAACAGGAGCCACTGGCTCGGGAGAAGGCAACCGATGTCTTCGCATCGACGTTAAATAACAGTTTCTATTCTTCTATTTATTTTCTAAATCTAAAATTTCGAGTTTCTGCCTATTGTCCAAAAGTTATGGTCATTTAAGAATAACAACAATAACAACAAGAACCAAATTTAACTGTGGCCTATGCACTTCTTATCTTTTCATGCAACCAAACTAATTTTATTATAATTAGGATGTTAATACCAAGATACCTTTTAATCCAGCTGGATTTCAGTGAAATATTGAGAGTTTCGGTATCCAACTTTTTCAGCCCATCCTTTTCATAGCCGTTAACCATTTCTGGTCTTTCAATCCTGTCTCCTTTTTCTTCCCATATAAAGCTTATTATTTTTTTCTGTTATTTTCTTCAATGTTTTTGATCGTTGGCAAAAGGTGTCAAAATATAGACCAGCTGTGATGGCAGAAGACTCTAACGACTGTAATTTTACCCAGCAGCGCTAGCTATCTGATTTGCCATTTATTAACGGATTTCAAAGTTTAAATGCCCGGAGGCGCCTTCGATGCTGGAAAACTACAACCCAAGCGCTGCAACTTTCATTTGAACGAAGTGAGTTTCCTCTGTAGAAATAAAGATTTATTACTATTTTACAGTTTTCCAATCCAGCGGGCCTCCAACTCCTTGCGTTTTCAAAATGGAAAAAGCTACCGTCGAGTAATAGAGTGGTATAAAAAAGCTCCAAAACCCGCTCGAAGCTTCTCCTTAACACAGTTTAAGTAAATACCTTATAAACATCGTAGGGCGTGATAATTTTGTCAAACTCGACGTAGAGATCGTTCAATAAAGCGACGACCTGTAAAAACAAAGTTTGGAGATAATTTATGAGTGAGCAAAAGGTTCTGAGATCAGAAAAACGATACTCCCCCACCCACTCCCCCTCACAATGACTAAAACTTCGACGACCTGTAAAAATAAAGTTTTGCGATAATTTATGAGTGAGCAAAAGGTTCTGAGATCAGAAAAACGACACTCCCCCACCCACTAGTACTCACCCTTCACAATGATTACAACTTCTGGCCCACCCTTGCCAAGTAAAGCAGTAAGTTCCCCAAGCGGTCGTGTGAACTACCACATTATCGGTGAGAACAATAAATTAAATCAATTAAGCTTCGGAATGGCTTTTGAGCTATCGAGAAAAAAGGTCTTGCCAACATATAGTATCTCCTACACTAGTTGCGTAATCGCACCCCTGTAAATATATAAACTATCTTAACTTTACTCAATATAACAAGCACATAGAAACCTCACCTCGAGTGGAGAGCTGGTTGATGCCAGTTTAGTGAAACCAACGATGTCGCTGAAAAAGATTGATACTTCATCGAACTCCTCGGCTTCCACGCTTTGCCCAAGTTTTAAAACCTCGGCTACTGGTCTGGAATACATATTATAGAAAGTAGTTATTACCTGGTAATACATGCAAAACGATTATTGTCATAGTCATAGTCATCTTCCTCCTCCTCATCATTTGTTTCAATATTGTTTGTATTACTACTGTCATTGTGTACATCACCGCCATCGTTGTCGCCGTTATCGTCATAATAACAGTCTTCGCTGAGTCGCCGTCATCGTCATTGTTGACCTTACCATCGTTTGTACCAATGTTGTTGTTTTTATCACAACTTTCATCGTCAACGTCATCGCCATTGTTGTCGCGATCGTCATCAATACCATCACTGCATCAATACCGTTGTTTAGTTTCTATTATTGTTATCGTCAACGTAATCGCCATCGCCATCGTCGTTGTTATCGTAAATTTTATCGTCAACGTCACTGTTACCGTCATTTTTATCTTCATCATAATTTGTATCGCGCGATTGTTTTGTTTTATTTATACAATTGTCATCGTTACCTTTGTATTTATCGTTGTGACCACAACAACAACAACAACAAGACTTTATTTATACCTTAGATTCCAATACATAATAAATTGAAGAAAGAAAGATTTAGTTAACAAAAATGAAGGTAAGTGTCACCCACAGTAACCTCGGGGTTAATCAAGCTGGGTGACACATAGCTGGGTTACTTAAGTTTTATAAAATGAAATGATCGGAATATCAACCTAACTGTATAAACATGACACACTAAACAGAAAAGAAAAAAGTAAAAAAGATGAGAATATTAATTTATTACAGAAAAAACAATAACAGCAAAAAATAAATAAATAAACAAATACACAATGATAATAACAAAACCAAAGTTTTTATGAGTAGTTACATGTGACTACAGTTATCATCACCATCATCATTATCATTATCTGTATCAATACTGTTGTTTTGTTATTAAAACCTTCGTTGCCAATTGCGATAGACATATCAACCTTGCGTTATGAATCGGAGATGTCAGTTTGGTTGCTACTCTCATGCTCAAAATAAACGGGGGGAGGGGGGGCTATAAGGATTTTGAAAATTATTAAACGGGGGAATCAAAATAAACGGGGGTGGGAACAAAATACGAAAGAGACGGGACGAAAATAGAATTATCTTTAAACACTTTATTAAGTTGGCTCAACATCAGTATTTCTAGTATATTGCGGAGCCACCTATAGTAACGAAACACCAACAGTCTATGATATATTATTGTACTTATTTGTATTCCCTCATATAATTCGAAAAGTTAATAAACGGGGGGGGGGGTCAAAATCAGCGGCGGGGGATCTCCAGAAATACCGAAAAAATAAACGTCTACTCCTGTTTATTTTGAGCATGTGAGTATATCTGTCTGGCGTTGTTGCGGAAAGATTAGGAAAGTTTAAAGAATTCGGTGCAAAAACGGCCTAAGTGACAATTTTGGACCACCCCTCACAAAACCTGGAAACTATCTATCTTCCTTCTATGTTACAGTGACCAAAGGACTCATATTAGGTAGCCAACACAATATTTTTGCAATACAAATAGAATTTCCGCCCAACAAACACCAACTTAGTTTACTTTTGACGGGAAGGAAATTTCTATATTCTTTGCTGGGGGTATAATCACTTTTGTTCTCAGCCTTGGTTGAAGGGACTTATTAAAACTTATTTGCTATGTACCATTAGCCTAGAGTAAAATATAGCTATGAAAAAAACCAAATTTCCCAGTATTTTAACAAGTTACCACAAATCGTCACTTTGGCCGTTTTTGCACCGAGCTCTTCAATTGTCAACATTTTTGAGATTCAAACAAATTAAGGCAAGTTAATATGCGTATTGTGTATGACATTTTACAAATACATACGGTGGGAGGAGCTGGTAGAGCAGTCGGTCCGTTTTCTTCTTCTCTTCCTCCAACTGCATTGTTCGCTCTTCGACCAAACTTTCAAGATGATTGGCATGCTTCTCCATCATAGAAACCATATTCTCCATGATGTTGGTTCCCCTATAGAAATATCAGTTACCGCAGTTAGCACTCGAAACGCCTGTGTCTCTATAGTTAATCCTCTAATAAATGTCTTGTACCTACTAATAAGCTGAGGATTTGATTTGATTTAACATTCTACAGCATTATTAGATTTATATTTTTTTACCGCGAAAGTATATCTTAAATCGGTTATATTTTTTTTCCAGTGGTTACATTTTTCGACTGGCAACAGATCTAAAAATCGACCACTTTTCTTTTCCTACTTTACTGCTGGTCTATAACCTTCCCTCTGCTTTCGTCTGCATGTGCGTCTGTGTTTGTCTCTGTGTCTGCATCGATCTGCGCTTGTCTCAGATGTCTGTGCATGTGTCTCTGTCTATGTCTGTGTCTGCGTTTGTGTTTCGTATCTGCATCTGGGTTAGTGTCTGTGTCTGCGACTGCGTTTGTGTCTGTGATGTGTTCTGTGTCGACTTCTACGTTTTTGTCTGTGTTTATCTGCATTTGTGTCTGTGATGTGTATGTGTCTCTCTGTGTTTGTGCCCGTGTATGTATGTATATATGTATGTGTGTGTTTGTGTCTGTGTTTTGTGCCTATGTCTGTGATTGTGTCTATGTCAGCTTCTGCGTTTGTGTCTGTATTCGTGTTTGTGAATGAATCACGGCTAAAAAAGTGAAGGAATCATGAATCACACCATCTCGCAGGCTGTAAATCACGAATCATGGACAAAAAAAATGAATCTTGAGTTTTTGTCTCATGATAACACAAATGAATCATGAATCATGAAGAAATTCTATAAATGAATAACGAATTATTGGGTCGAAAAATATCTGGGAATAACGAATTATCATACTGAAAAGATTCCGCTTCCACCCCCCAATCCGTGTTGTAACTGTATTTGCCATTACGCTATTGCTTGTGTTTGTGTGGCAGCGTCTGTGAGTCCGTTATTGTTTTTCAGGCATATTGCACATTGTAAAACATTCCCAATTTGTTATATTAATATGCCTTTATAACGTTAACTTTTCTTTTGTAAGTTTTACCTTCCGCTGCATTTCCTTAACTGCACCAATATACGATCAAAGAGAGGACGTTCTTCGGGGTCGTCGCTCCAACAATCGTTCATAAGTTGAAGAACCTCCGGTTTAATTGGCGGGTCACCGAAAGCCGGTCGATAAGGAGGATTTTCACGTGCAACAACTCTCTGAATGATTTCTGTCGGCATATTTGGAATGAGAAGGAGATCAAACTGTTATTAAAGATCGATATGCAGCAAATGCAGTCTCACTCAGTACAAAGACCACAGCTCTTTCAAAATTTGCTGTTACTTTTAATTTTTATTTCTTTCTTTCTATCTATCTATCTATCTATCTATCTTTCTTAATTAGTTATAAGGTAGATTTTACTTTATATTTCTATCTAAATTTTTTGACATCTTTTAAGAATTATATTAGGATAGCTAGTGTTGGGTCGGTGCTGGATGGCTTTAGTTTTAATTAGAGAAAGCGTTACGGAGGACACCAAAATTAGGGTTTACCCGTTGTGTCCTCTTTCGTTGTGATTTTTTTTCTTATCTAAAATTTTTAAATTTTTTCACAAGTGGGCAGTGAAGTATATAAAAAACTACCCATGGATGTTAAGGAGAAGACGCAAACTGTAGTTCCGTTTCATCAGGAATTGTTATCTTCAAAGCGGTTAACCTCCAGCTTTGACGAAGAAATAAGCAACTAAAACATTTGAGAAACTCAACAAAAGAAGAATGGTTTTATGCATTAAATAGCACCTTCAAAATGTTTGTGTTTCATCTATGGTGCTCAATTGGTTCAGTAAAATTCTACATAGTGCTTCAACTTACATCCACCGGTTTTAAAACCTTTTCACCTATGTTGCCGTTATACTAAAGACGAGAATTGTATTATATAAAATGACGACAAATCTATTCGATCATAGAATCATTGTCAAGTTTTGCGTTGTTTGAAAGTCTCATCGTGGTTAACATATTATGTGATCCACTTTGGGAATAGGCTGAGTACATCTACGCCGTTATCAAGAAAGGGGTCTAATGCAGAAAACTAGGCATCTGATGGATAATGGTTTTCCTTTTCGAATGTTTATATTTCAGTCTTTTTTTAACTTCAGTTGCTTTAGAAAGCCAAATTTCTATAGATTAAGCGAAAATGTATTGGGGTATCGTCAATTTTTTTATTGGAGGAGAGAATGCGCAGAAGCCAAAATTTTGATAAAAAACTATATACGGCATTTCGCTCAGTTCAATTTCTCGCCCCTTTTTTAGCTTTTCTCTTGAATTACTATCCTAGTTTACATGTGATGAAAAGATTATCGAACTAGCACCTATAAATAGCGTAAAACTTAGAGAAAATCAACAAGTCATTTTTAGTCTCTCTAAAGTGCTTCAGGAGACCCTTTTCCTGTTGACATGTTTCATATGCTTGAACAAAATTTTTCAAATATTTCTGATTCCCAATGGCTGAACAAATGTGATGGCTTTCCAAGGAAAATAATAAATTTGGTGGCAATAGGACACGTGGTCCCTTCTATGCCTGGCACCCTTTGTAGTGGAGGAGGTGACAGTCCACAACACCGGCATTAGCCTACTCTTATCGACAAGCGTGTGGGTTCTCTTACGGCCCAAAATAGAACGCCGAGAGACTAGACCAACGTCTTAATGCTCCTGTTCACGAACGGTATGGCGAAAGAAGGTCGCCCAAAATTCAACCCTCGAGCAGCCGGGGACTTAACTCAGGACCTTTTGACTGGCAGTTAGAGGTCTTATCAACTGTGCCAACCTTGCACGCCTCCTGTTTTGTTTTGTAAAATTTCCCCAATAAAGCCGACAAAAAACATAAGTGTTACAATTGGTACTGTTAGCTTAGTGGTGGCTACTTATTGTAAGATTACAAACAATGAATGAGATCGAACCATGGCGTCCCTCTTCCTGAAGGTGGTGAGGCAGAAAATACTAACGAATATAGTTTCCAAAACTGGTGAGTTATGAGATTGGATATCGAACCAGAAGATATTTCGGTAAGCCATCGTTTGCCAGCCAGCAAGAACTACAAAAGGAAGCGGCTGGAACCTGCTATCATTTCAAAGTTCGTTCGTCGCGATGTAAAGGAGACCTCTTACCGAGCTCGCAAGAAACTAAAAGATCTAACAATCAAGGATCTCGGATACAAAGTCTCAAACTAGAGTATGAGTGTTTCTGTGTTCAATTACCAATTAATTATATACATTTTGAAATCACAAATAAATCCTGCTGTTTAATTGGTTCCCAGCAGATGGGTCTGAGCATTAATTGCACAGTTTGGAGTCTGTAATCGCACAGTTTTGAGTTGTAATCGCACAGTTTTTGATCTGTAATTGCACAGTTTGATTAACCAATCACAGAGCAGAAAAAGGTAATCTGACCAATCATAGAACAGCAATGTTGGCACACAATGGTGGGATGTCAACTGTAAACAAGAGAAAAATGGTGGAATGTCGACTGTAATTAAGAGAAAAATGGATGAAAATAGTCATAGAACATAAGATTTTGCTTTCTGAAAAATGATTTCAAAATTTATATAATTAATTGGTAATTGAACAGAGTGTCGTGCAATTTTGGTCTGTAATCATACTTGTGATTTCAAATCAAACTCGCGCTGCGCGCTCGTTCGATTTTGAAATCACGCGTGTGATTACAGACCAAATTGCACTCCATTCTGTTCAATTACCATTATTAACAGAACTATAAAAAATAGAGTATAAATGTTTGTGTATTAGTAGATAACAAATTAGAGTATGAGTGTTCGTCTCAGTAGTTAAGTTTACATTTGGTAAGTTAGCATCCTGGTATTTTTAGCTTTTCAGTTATTTCAGGATGCCAACACCCCTTATTATTTTATGTTCTATACTGTAAAAATAGTATTCAAGAAGTGGGAAATAAAAGGAAAAAAAGTTGTTGTTAAACCTCGTGGTTCAGCCAGGTTGTTATTGTAGGCAGTGCTCCTTGCGGCGATTTCTTGCAAGATAATTCCATAACTGTACACGTCACCCTTCTGTGTTCCTGGAAGGCGCTCCACCTTGGAAAGATTGATGAGTTCTGGGGCGGTCCAGAACAGATCTATAGACAAACAAAAAACAAGCAAACTGTAATAGTATGTGATGGTGAATGGATCGAAGAACACAGCATGTATTGACGGTAAAGTTAAGATCTTTCACCATATAGAGAAACTAAGTTTGGTTAACCGCAATCCTTTGATTGGTTTTATACACTTGGTTGGATTCATTTTAGCAAAACAGAGTTGCTTATCCGATGGAAATGGATGTTATTTCCATGAAAAGGCAGTGAAGAGAATCCAGTTTGGTGTATTGTGATCCTCTTTTATCTAACCTAAGCTTTTCTGCATTTTTAAGTTTAAAACATTTAGTTTGTTTAGTTTGTTGGATTCATTTTAGCCAAACGATGTTTCTGATTTGATGAAACAAGGCTTATTATTTTACATAAAGACAGTAATACGATGAAGGGTCTGAGCCCGGGTAGAAAGTCAACGTAATACTGACTCTGAAAATGTCTACCACATAGATTGTCGAAACGTTAGTCTCACAAAACAACAAAAAATAGTGAAAAGAATTTAGTTTGATGTAGCGTGATCCACTTTCATCTTTCTATTCTATATATAGGGTTCAACACTATTCGTTCTGTTCGTTGGTTTGATTCCTTTTAGCAAAAACAGTTTCCTATTTGATGAAATTTTTTATCGTTTTACTCAACATATAGTGGAGAAAACATCAGTTTGGTGTTGCGTTCGGTTCTGTTTTGTTGGTTTATTTCTTTTTAGCAAAACATGGGTTTGCTATTTGATGAAATTAGACATTATCTTTACTGAACTGGCAGTGGCAAGAACCTAAGTTTGGTAGATCGCAATCCTCTTCAATCAGTGAACTCCTGAACCATTAGTTCTGGATTTTCTCCTTGTTATATACAAATCATACGTGACTCAATTTTGTGTTTTTACCTTTCAACCTGACAGAACTAGTTTAAACGGTTTATAGGTGTGTAACCTCTTATACGCTTTTTTTTTTATTTATAAAAACAAGTTTATAAGAACAACGAGGCTCGAATTTGGCCATAAGTTTAGAACAAAGTAAGAACAATCTACTAGGCTGGTATTTGGAACCAAAAATACAAAGTTTAACTTTTCTTAATATATAAAATTGTGTTATTTTCCTCAAACTATACCACGTTCATAACAAGCACTAAACATGATTATAAACTGGTTCGACTTTAAAATCTTACTTTTGTAATTTGTTCCGCATTGGTTTTTTCTGGTTCTGAAGTTAGCATTTCAACACCTTAACGATGAATTAACACATTTACACAGGTTTTAAGCCAGTTTGAGTTCTGCAACTGTCAAGTTAATTTTTAACTGAGATTAAATTAAACCTGTTTAACGAGAAGTGTGAATGTGGTTATAGACCGTATCGAGCGGTGAAACAAACCAAATGTCGAGCTCGTTCGAACTTCCGTTCGGCTTGAGGATCACAAGTTAGGTATTTTTGAAGTATTTTAGGAGCTATTTATTACTGTATTTGTTCTTATGAGTACATGTGCTTTTAAAAATAGGAACAGCTTAAAAAAAAACTAAGGCTGAAACTTCCTAAAAAGTTAAGAACAATGAGGCTTTGCCGAAATTTACTGGTACTTATAAAAACAAGCGTGTACCTAATTATCACTTTTTTTCGCGAGATTTTAATTTCGCGAATTGGGAATCGAAATATTTCGCGCGACTTTAATTTCGCGATTTTGACGAATCACCGTTTTTTAATTTCGCGAATCAAGTAACTGGTGCCCTTTTGAAAACTTCCATTTCTGTATTTTATTTAACCATAGCGGAAAAGAAACGCAACAAGAAACTGACTTAAATGCTCAACAATGTCAATAGTAAGGTAAAACATCTTCTAAAAGTGTTGCAGGAACGAACTCAGCAAGATGAGTCAGATGATGATCAGGAATAGGACATCGTTAAAACTAAAATTTGAGCCCTCCAACTCGTATGTAAACTCCAGGTGGTAAACGGAAGACGTGAATAAAGGATTTTATAAAGGTCACTAATTTTCGAGTCTTTAATTTTCGCGGCACCTTTTTTTCGAGGGAATTTAAATTCACGCATATTTTAAAATCGCGAAAATCGCGAAATTAAAGTCTCGCGAAAATAAGTGATAAAAAAGTATATATATAAACCACCGCTCACCTGAGTACATCTTGTGTGGCCCCTTGTCAACCTTCTCCTGACCTGCCTTAAAATTATGCAGTCCCCAGTCTGTGATCTTGACGACCCAGTGACTGTCGATGAGACACTTGGACGATTTCAGGTTACCGTGGCACTTTATTACACTGTTGTGCAGATACTTCATTCCCTTCAAGAGCAAGTTCAAACACGCACTTAGTACAGTGTTATTCATAGCAATATGTTTTATTTTTGTGTATGTTACTATTTTAAAGGATAATCAGTTGTGGTTAAGTTATTGGTAAGCGGAAAAATGTTGTAACATCATCCAGCAAAAACTGTTATCATTTTGACTTGGCAGAGATGAGAAAATTTGGAACAACAACAAAATTGAAAACAGGTGCATACTGGCTCAACTCGACGAAAGATTAAGAAGCTCAAGTTTAATGAGATTTTTGTGCTTTGGTTTTTCTTTGTAAACAGCATTCTACGAGTTTTTATTCACCGGTTAGTGTTTGTAGAGCACAAACAGGTTCTAAATTCGTGATGTAGGTGGCTTACGATAAATATTCACTTCGTCGTCATTCACTTCCCCTCGGGGAATAATTTATGGTTATGACATTGCGACGACATAAGCACGCACACATACGTACGTAAATACATGCATACACACAACGCACTTTCATACGTACGTACATAGTTACACACGTACCTTCATACATACAGACAAGCATACGTACATACATACATATACATGAGGTAACTTGCTCATACTTACAGCAGCTATGTCCACGGACATCGACATTTTGAATGCTTCATCGATCTTGTACTCTTCGTTCTCCAATACATCCTATGTTTATTGCGTCACATAATTTTTCCATAAACAAACGTTATTTTAATGCTCCAACACATAATATATCCCCGACTCCTCCCAAAACAAGGCCAGACGTTTGCAGCTTAGAATTATTGTCCTTATACAGTTACTTTTGGACTGACTGACTGACTGATTGATTAATTCATTATCAACAGCATCATCATCGGCTTTCAAGGGTTGTTTTTCTTTTTAAAATTGAACTCTGGTTGAAAAACTTTGATTTTTTTGTGTGAACAAAAGCAAAGTTCTGACGTTGGTGTATGTGAAAGTTCTTATTCTATTCAGTTCCAATTCCCCCCTTTTTGAGGGATTTTGAAGACCTTCTCACGCCTTGTGTGGAAGAGTTGGCCATCCATGTTTATCTCCCGCGTTTTGGAGGACCAGGATCTTCTCCCACATGGGAGGGGGTTGGGGAGGGTT